>NJDC01001820.1:128201-175617 GCA_002245475.1 Calephelis virginiensis | reverse complement strand
TTTCCAGGAACGTTGGTGGTTCTTATGGAATGTTCTTTATAAGTACCCACAACGTGACACTGTATATGTATATCATTATACTCTTTGTTTTAAACGCACAATTTTTAGTGTCTAAAGAAGGTTTCTTATCCTTTTTTCTTACTCTTAGAAAATTTGTCAGCTTGTTTGCTCTCCATACTATGATAAGGTTTATATATTTAAGCATAGACTACAAAAAATATCAATTAAAGGAGTTTCTGAAAACTTTCTGCTTTCTTAATCAGAATTGTTAATTTCAGACTTACGAGGTTCCAAATAATTGGGAACGGTCGCCATCAGTCTCGCGAGTAAGACAACGTCGACGCTTCCGTGACGAAAACCAGCGTGAAAGATCCCACAGCAGGCTCTCCTTGTCGAGTGATACGCGAGTGAGTTACTTTGGGTAAAGTAATAAGGTATTTAGAAGTCCTCTTCTATTAATTAGAAGACAAAAAGGCCAGTGGCCATCTGATGGAACATGATCACTGCCGCTCACGGACTTAAGCAGGAGTATCACAGATAGATGTTTGCGGACTTTTAAGGAATGCTCTACTTTCCTCCTTTTAAGGAAGGAACTCTTTTTTGAAGTTCTCTCAGTAGAAACGTTTCGTATTTTAAACACATGATTGAAATAGGTAGAAATTTGTGACAGCCTTTGACATATCGAAGAGATGGTAGTTCCTTTAGTATCGTCTACCGTACCATATGTGTAGCTGACATTCACATGCAAGCATTACCACGGATTGAGATTCACATTACCATCTCTATGTGTGATGCTCGTGCACTGTGATTTCATAAAAGTACTTTGTTTGCGTTAGAAAAACCATTTGCTAACAAATGTTATAATACGATTTTGGGACCTTCGCGTAGGATGCTGATGCGTTTCCGTGGCTGACGGTGATTATCTACCGTCGGCCAGTCTTTATCGCACGATAATTTATTCAAATTTTTCTAGCGCCAGACACGACCATCACTTTCTTTTTTAATTTGTCGACATGCTACAATACATATTCGATGTATTGAAAGAATCCTGGTCAAGTTAGGTTACTCCTTTTCGCATGAAAAAGTACAATATTTTGAGCCATTTGATTAAAAAACTTATTTCAGATGAAACAAATTGAAAAACCTTTTCTCTTCCATGTTAATAATTCATAATGTGATCATCTGAATTACGTACATTTTCTCTTTTCCAAGTGTTTTAATGTATGGTATTTAAGAACGCACTGTACTTAATATACTTACACTATGTTTCAATTTTATGAATTTGCGATTTCTTAACGAGCGATTCTGTTACATCTAGGAAAGTGAGCGTAGTGCACATACTAGTGGCGGTAGATGGGAGTGGAGAGAACCCCGCGACAGTAGTCCTAGCGGCGAATGGAGCGAAAACGACCGGAAACAAACACGTCTTACTAGAAGAGCCTCTCATCTTGATGTTCAACGCGGTCAACCTTCACGCCGCTTGTACAGTTCTCAGGTAGTGTTTTGGATTCAATTTTATACAATTACATTAGATTTAATATATCATATTTATGGACCTTCAATCTCAATTTTTTACTTTTAGGCACCTTCACCAGAACCATTTTCAAATAACCGAGCCATTTCACTAGAAGCTATAGCAGGGGCTGCTTCTAGAAAAGAAGCTGAAAGAGGTTTGGAACTGGCCCAATTGATGAGCGAGGCAGAGAAGTTAGGGTTCAGTGCCGCAGAAGTACACGCAGCTTTAGCACAAAATCCTGCAGCTCCTTTGTCGTGGTTAAAAGAACGGTGGCCCAGCTTATGTGCCGGAGTGCGTGCAGCCGCGGCGAGGTTGGCACCCGGGGCCAACGTGTCGGAATTAGAAGCTCGCGCATCATTGGCGAGACATAGAGGCGCCATGTGGCCGGCTGTTACTGAATGCGTTGAAAGGTGCCGTCGACAGGTAATGGGACCTCAGATATCAAGTATTTTAATTGACTATTTATGATTGTTCGCGGGTTTTAAATTATTTACGTTCAATAACTATAACAGTTTTGTTTATGAGGAAAGCTACCATTCTTGATCGATTAGTAAAATATTTTACATTAATGACTAATTACAATTTTTGTAATAAAAAATATTTCCCTTACGCCTATCTTCTTGAAATGGAATGAGTAATAAATTGCTTATTTACAGACTTGGTATTTGCTTTAGATTTTTATTGCGCTTCATTATATAAGTACATTTATTTGTTTATGCAATAATGTGCTTAATTACGATAAATTCTCAAAATTTAATATAACTCGCCAAATATACAAAATTATGAACATCAATGATTCTATGAGTACTGCTTTTTTGTTTTTCATGCTTTCTTATTTCAGGTAGAAATAATCGGCGTCAGTGAGGAAGGTAAAATGCGAGGTCATGTTTGGGGCTCACCAGCAGGAGCGGATGATGACGCAATGCCTGACAAATCCAGCCGTTCACGCCGCTATCGCGGTAATCTTAAGCAACACACAAAGCCATAACCTTTCATAAGACAGCGGTATCATCCTAAATCGCCATCATAACTTTCACATTTACATTTCAGCAGAAGACAGTTCAGATGAATATGCAGAATCTACAAACAAATTACAAGACGATGACTGGATGTATTTACCACTAGATATCAATCCCAACAATATGCTTAATTACGACAAATTCTCAAAATTTAGCGATGGACCAATAACTACTTATAATAATAATAATGACAACATTACACCTGAAGATATATTAATCTCGGAAAAAAATGAAAACTTATTTGCAATACAAAGGCCAAGAGCAATAGCCGATTTAAATACTATACAAAACTATACAGCAAACTTGGAAGATTTAAGCTTACGGCAGTCAGAAAACGAGTTTATCGACATATACAATTCTTTAGCAAGGATCAATCCCAGTGAACCTTTAAAAAAATCATTAACGAATATTGAAAATATTGGCAGTTTAGAGCATGATATTGCATATGCCCGAGAACAGAAACCACAAAGTAACGACTCAATGAGTATAGAAACAAAATCTAAACAAAATGTTACACCTTCTACGTTACATACAACGATTAATAAATCGTCATTAACATCCTACTTGTATAACAACACGGAGCATGCTAAAGTCAAAGAGCCAGAAAATAGGAATGAATTAGCCGGTATTAAACACAATAAATTAAACAGCAATCTTATCAGTAAATTGAAAGATTCTACAGTAACGAAACAAAATTATTTAGATAGCAAAAAAGGATGGTCACATAACAGCCCACTACCACACAATATGAAAAACGAAAACAGTAATGAAAACCAAAATGATAAAGCTAACAATAACCTTAACGAAATTTTCGATAACACTCAAAAACTAATCCAACAAATGAAAAGAGAAATCAATATCGATATTGATTCTATAAGTAATAATTCTAGGTCCCCTAACAACACACACAGTTTAGAAGAATCGCATTCATCTTTGGAACAAGATTCTAGTTATTCTGACACCGATAATTATTCGGATAATAACTTAACGTCTGATGAAAATGAAATGACAAGTAGTGATGACAACAACAATGCACAAAATTTAAAGAATAACTTATCAGAAAAAAGAACTAGTTCTGAAGATAATGATCAATTCGAAGAAGCTTTGGATCACTTAGACAATGACATAGACGATTTAAAAAAATCAAATATAGAAATCTTGGATTCCATTGCAAAAAGTTTAAAAGAAGAACACACGCTTACAGTTGAAATAAGTAATTCAAATCATTTTAAACCTGAAAAAGAAGATGTTAACAATAACATGTTTGTGATAGTTAATTCATTCGATGAAATTTACGACCAAATAAGTAATGAACTACAATCGTTTCACATAAATCCTGAAGAAAAGGCATCTGATCAAATCCCTAATTCAAATATTGTGCAAAATGAAGTAAACTCCACTATTATTGAAAAAAATTACACTAAACACTCAATTCTTACATCGTCCTTTAAAGTTGAATCGCCTAAGAAAGTTATTGTAATAGATAATAAAAACCCAATATTTTCAGGGGTTGTAAATGTCATAAATGAAAACAACCACGTAAATATTGATGACAAAACTGATAATGAATTTGTAACAGTAGAAGTTAAATTTGACCGAATAGACAAAAACGATGTAATTGAAAACGAAGCTAATACTATTGACATAACTCCCAATTCGTTAATAGAATATGAGCCCGCTGAACAAAATCATGTCAATGACCATGTATTAGAACTAATTAATGTCATTGATATAGCAACCGATCCTCAAGTAAATATTTTAGAACAAACAATGATAGATGTTCTAGATGATGAAAACAATGTAGATAAAAATGTAACCAATCAATCTACCAATGAGAATGATATATCTCAAAAAGGAAACAATATGATAACTAATATTGATGAAACAAGTGAGATAATAAGCAAACTAAATCTACAAAGTAAGGCACAAAATTTTTCAATTAATAAATCTAATATTCCAAAACTAGTTAAAAGCTTGCAAATAAATAAACAAAAATCAGACAAAATTTTAACAAAAATTGTAGCATCTAAAGTACCTATTAGAAAAGCATCTATCAAATTACACGCTGCACCACATCCTCCAAAAATAGGTCATTTTGGAAATGTTCAAAGTGGTAATGTTAAACAGTTGCAGTCGCGTCTTTTCAATACCAAAACAAACAAAAATACAGAATTAAAGACAAATGAAAATCCTAAAGCTTCAACTTCGAGCTTACATAAAAAAAGAATAGCGCCGCTTCCTCCTTCTCAACAAAATATGCAAACAAGATCGAATGACGACTCGGCAAAAGAGAAAAAAGAACATTTCTTTAGGGAAACTTGTAGGACTGAAGACGAATGGACTGAAAGTGAAAGTGATTCTGAAAATAACAGTGTAGAGCATGTGAAGAAATCAAATTCTGATCCTGAAACATCTACACACCAACCTTCACCGCAGCAGCCTATTACTTTAAGAAGAGTGTCTGGCCAACTAATAGATTTAGCAAATGTAAAACTGTCTGAAGGATCACCTGAGGTAAATATATCACATACCTTTAATTGTAAAAATGAAAACAAAAATACATAGTATTTATTTTTGTTTAGAGACAAGCACGAATGTTATTAGCAGAAGGAGCAGCTGAAACTTGGGAGCAAGCCCAACTCGCGGTTGACTTGATCGCTCAAGGAACAGAACCACCTCATGCTCTTTTGGCAGCGTTAGAGTGTATCGATCTAACATCAGCATTAGCATATTTGCAACAAGATTGTGAACTGTGTGCATCAAAATACCCTGAACATGAGGTGAGTTTTAGATTTTTTCAAGATATAACGTCAATGAGCTGAAGCTGAAGTAACAACGAGTTTTAAAACATTATTTCTGATTTCAGATGGTATCAATGTTACGTTGTACTCATAGATGTTGCCGGGAATGCGCCCGGCATTATTTCACGGTACAAATAACTGAACGTAGTGTTGCAGACTGTGTTTGTCCGTATTGTAAAGAGCCTGAATTGGAAAACTTGCCTGAAGATGCTTGGCTGGATTACTTTGCCAATATGGATATTTTATTAAAGTCTTTACTACAAACAGAACAACATGAACTTTTCCAAAGAAAGGTATATATCTATTTCTATATTTTACTGTAAGTAATAATTTGAAAACCGATTTTTTTAATCACATCATTTAATTCTAGTTGCGTGATCGGACTTTAGCTAGAGATCCCAACTTTAGGTGGTGTGTCGAGTGTTCATCTGGATTTTTTGTACACCCTAAACAAAAGAAAGTACGCTGTCCTGAATGCAAATCAATTAGCTGTGCTACATGTCGAAAACCAGTAAGTAACTCATGGCTTATTTAAAACATATGTAATTAGAATTTTTAAGTTTGAAAAAATCTCCCAAATCTATGGTTGTCATAAAACTGTAGATGAGTGAATTTTGTACAGTGAAGATAGTTTAAAGAAAATAAGCTAATAAGACGCAGCCTTACCTTTCTCCCACAGGAACCCGGGATGAATGTATTTATCCTATAACCTTCCTCGCAACACAAATTTCGTACCTGCCGAATTTCGTTACGATCGCTTCAGTAGTGGATCGCGGTCATGATACACAAAGACAAACATTCTAAACATGTGTTCTACTACCCCTTTTTAGTCGCCTCCATCTATTTTTTAAATATCTCCAATGTACAGAATTCACACTTTTACAGTTTTTACTTTAAACACCAAGGGATAGATAATAATCTGCCAATAAAAATTACAATAACTAAAATTGCAAAGTTACGTAATGGTTTTTTATTTCTTACGTAATACGTCGAAATACATCGAATAAAAAATGTATTACCATATTTTTGTAATCGTTGCTTAGAAATTATCTTATCGTAGTGGTCATCTAACCATAGTGGACTGACATGTGAACAATATGCTGCATGGTTGGAAGACAATGATCCAGAGAGGTCTGTTGCAGCCGTACAACAACATTTACGTGAAAATGGACTTGAATGTCCTAGATGCCGTTTTAAATATTCATTATCAAGGTAATTGTCGTCTTTTCAGATTCCAAACGCTTCACCGCAGTAAATTTGTTGGTCCGGTATGCTTTGAAGTATAGACTGTCTCCCAGACTGGCAGCTCATTAGAGGCCAGCATAAGTGAAATGGATTATTACCATTTTTCCTGTATTGGTCAGGGGCTCTGGCCCGTGCTGTCCGGATCCGCTGAGTAGAATAGACGAGCTGCCTGGCAGAGAGACAGATATCTCTCTGCCAGGCAGCTCGTAAGTGGCAAGCACTCGTTAAAATATAGGTGTGTGTGTGCAATAACTTGCTTACACACACTGTGCAACAAATTACCCGGGTAGAGATCCACCGCCTTATTTATTCCTGCAGCCATAATAACTCTATCATGTTCCGGCTCGGAGAGTAGGGTAGCTGGTAGACTTGCACAATAGGCCTAACATCCTTGCCGCAACACAATGATGCGTGTGTAACATCTATGGAAGGCCACCGTTGTTTCTTACCATTAGGAGCACCGTATTCTTGTCCGAAGGCCTATAACATAAAAAACATCAAGACCGTTGTGGTAGTGCAATAACTTGCAATAGTACGGACTCACTCCTTAATTTTTCCTGCCGCCATACTACAATGACAGTGTGATGACCCTGTCCGGAGAGTAACTAGTAGATTTGCACACTACGCCTAACAGCCCGACCACAAGAAAGCGATACCTATGCCTAACATACAAAGCGCACCAGATCCAATAGATCAAACGTTGAAATGCGCCTAGAATATTGAACTATCCTATTAAAATTTTATACTTTTCTTTATTTAGAGGAGGGTGTATGCATTTTACATGCACGCAATGTAAATATGAGTTTTGCTATGGATGTGGAAAACCTTTTACGATGGGAGCACGCTGTGGGTTAAGCGACTATTGTGCCAAGCTGGGATTGCACGCTCACCACCCTCGCAACTGTCTTTTCTATTTACGCGACAAGGAGCCACATGAGCTGCAGACACTTTTGCAGGTATGTTAAAATCTAGGTACTGCGAAGTCTACAAAAAAGTTTAGATTGGGAACATTGAGGTTTTTAGGTACCAGTGCTTACTGTCAAAATTCAATTTCCAAACTGCCTAAATATGGGAAAAAATACCCTCTAAAAATGGCTACTGGCAGCAAGTAATACGTTTTTTACTTTAGTTTAACTATTTTAAAATTTGAACATCTATTTTGAAAGGACCCTAGGTTCATATTTCGAAATAACTTTAATATCGTGATATAATGATAAATTATCATAGCTTCATAATTATGTCATCATATTTTTCAGATGAATAATGTAGAGTATGAAACTGAAACGAAAGATAGCACTTCGAAGCGTTGCCCGATTCAACTGCAACGTGAAACACCTACTGGACTAGTAGATACTATTTGTGGAAGTGAAATATTGCCAAACCACGCCGGACTCTGCAAGTATGACAGTATTCAATATAGAGATAACTATTAATAACTATAAAATATGCGTAACGACGCAATTTTGCATCGTTAATAAAGATATTTTATTTGATAGCAACTTTAAGTATGTTGAGAATAAAATACCTACCTATAGGAAATTCGAATGCAGTTAATGACCAGTTAGTTGCAGTTAGTAAGCATTGAACGATAGAGCTTTGGATCGCTAGCAAAAATCTTCCTCTTATGTTATTGCTACCTAGTAATTAACAAAAATCTCTTTAATCGCTGCCCTTAAATCGTACGCATGTAAATAATCCTTATATTTTAAATTATATCACCTCTACCTACATAATTTTATACTATAATCACTATGGATAAAAAATACGCTATTGTAGACACTGAGATATAACTACTAGTTATTTTATCAAATCACTAGATTTTTTTTCCGAGGATGGTGAAAAGGGTAATGAAAGTGAAGGAAGCTAGGCATGTCTTCAAGGATCGTGGCATTTTCTCTATCCCGTAAGGGACTTGGCGTGAAGATATTTAAGTAAGTACTAGGTACTAGGTACTATTTATAGGTATATATTAGCATACAAAATACAAAATTTCATAAAGAAATAAAAATATCAAAGCAAGCTCTATTGTCTTGTTTGCAAATTAAGAATCATTTTAGTTTTGACCTCGAAACCAGAGCTCATGTGGAAACCATATGTAACAGGTCAAGCAAGCCCCGGATCTTCAAATTATAGGCTTTTTTAAAAGCTAAAAAATGACACCTCTCATTTTTACCTTTATTATCATCAAAGTCTTCAACCAGACTGATTTATGGAAATTAGTCTACTGAAAATAATGCAACACATATGTATTAGCCCAATACGAAGATGCAGTGCCGATTTTAAAGCGCAGCGCCCTATAGAATCCACATTAAAAGAAAACAAAAGCTGAGAGCAAAAAATATAATGTAATGACTGTTTTAAAATAATATTTTTTTTTATCAACGATTTTCTAATTTTGAGCGACCATCGCCCCTTTGTATACCGCGCCCTGGGAGAACATACAGCGGCTCTCTACTCTCGAAAAAATCTTCGGATAATTACAGCGCTTTGGTCTAGAAATGCCAACCTAGGTCCCCTCTAGTAACTAATTCCATCTATATTTTATATTTTTCGTCAATCCATGTTCCACTCCTTTCGCATGTCAAACCGGAACATAACCTTTCTTATTTTTACAACATTGCTGTCAATCACACTTTCTCTCCGATTTCGCAATTGCAAATGCGTTCGGCGTGCGTTACAACAGATATTCCGTATAGCGCTCTCATTAAAGGCTCTCATTTCTACCGTATTTTTCTACTTTCATGTTTTTTTCTGACATGCCAATCATTGCATTCTTTTTTAGGTTTTGACCTTCACGTTAGTATTTTACCATTAGTAGTGAAGTAGAAATTTGCATCAAATTTTATATCAATTTTAATCAATCATAATTAGTCATCAGTCATAAGTCGTCAGTAAAGTCATGTCAGGCTCTTGAGTAAAGCTGTGGCCTCATTACTCAAGCTCATGTAGTGAGATTTGGCGGCAACGAGGAAATACATACAAGATACGCTAATTTTTTCATGATTATTTCATTTGTGCACCTTCACTGAACAAAATTGTACAAAATGCCACCAAAACGGACTAATTTCACTCAATATCAACATGAAATTCAATAATTTTGAAAAAACTTCGACCATATTTTCTCTCGATGGCGCCAAAACAGACCATTGCATTCGAAAATTGATAGAAAAACCACAGAATATGCAAAGCGCGTCTAGTGCTCTAACGCAAACTTGCACAGTGAAATAGCTTACCCAAAGCTCTATTTACAGTTCATAATTTTCCTTGCACACGCTTTCAGTCACTTTTTTGTTTTATTTTGGTTTTCTTCGCATTTTTATAAGCACATACCAACTAAAAAATTTATTATATATTTTATCATATCAATAGACAATATAAATGTTTGTTTCGCACATAAAGTCGCGAATGAGGAAGCGCCCATCAGTAGAGCATATATTTGGAGCTAGTTATTGCTTGTATAATAGTGAAAAGACAAGCTTGAGTACTGTTGATCATGTGTAAAGTATATATTAGTGCTGAGGCTCTTGCCCTATATAAATCTGTATATCTACAAGTAGCGGAAAACAGGCTACGGCATACATTATACTTTGTCCAGTTAATTTAATTTCTCTTAAACTGACCCTGTTGTATCAGTTTAATACATTCTTCCAACGCCAGAAAGACCTACGTCGTTGTATTTGAGACTCCTAGCAATTGTAGTAACGAGGTTTTCCTCAAGCTCGAAAATTGAGGATATAAACTGGAGTTTCTAAACATTGCTTCATCCCTTTTGCACGCACGCTAACCACAGGCGTCCTTCCACGATTTTAGACGCGAACGCGATCCTATTTACAGCTTACGAACACAGATTTTGACTTATAGGCTATGCTTGTACGACCCACGAATAATAAAATGTTGCTCCACTCCCATATTCGGGTCTGGTTCTAGCAATCGATACGATGAAAATATTTAACCGACTCCTGTACTATGATGTAAGCCAATCTATTTCTGAACCAATTTTAAAACATTCATGTTTTATTTTAACAAACGCACTTCCGAGGTGGTCCCTTTATCAACACGTCTGGATCTGACGATGGAATCCAGATGAATCGAGGAAAAATCTCATTTTTTTGTTTTACTAGGGGTAGAGTGACTTGTCGAGGTAGGGATCCATCACCTTACCTATTCCTGCCGTCATAATGACTCGGTCATGTTTCGGGCCGAAGAGTAGAGTAGCCGGTAGACTTGCGTAATATGCCTAACATCCCAACCGCAGGACAGTGACGCGCCTGTAACATCTATGGTGTCTGTGGCCAAGGTCGTCTCTTACCATCAGGAGACCCGTGTACTTGTTCTCCGACCTATCACATAAAATAAATATAAAAAAATCGAAATGACTTACTTATTGAGCTTTGTTGAGAAAGATATTCCAAAGTTGACCATAGTTAAAATATCATTAGGTATTAGACATCTAGTTTGCCTGTCCTATGTTGCTGCCTCTATGTTTTTGTTAAGGCAGATGTCAAACGATTATTATCAAATGGACCAAATGTTTGGTCATTCAACCTTAGAATTAGTCTTAAAAGACTCCAAAAACTAACGGAAAATGAATAAGAAATGCCCTGTAAATAAGAAACCTGCCCGAAAACACAACCCCAAATGTAAAATTGAAGAAAGGGAAGAGTAGGGCGTGAGTGAGGCGTATGCTTGCAGGAACCATTATTTGGAGTATCTGAGCAGACTGGTGAGAAGCCGGAACATCGACCCTCTACCAATTTTGGTGGTGGACGACCTCGAAACTTTGGTACGCCGAGCTGCCTTACGACTGCCTCCCCGGCCCTACGGTTCTCTAGAAGGCATCTACAAACGGGCCCTCACCGAGGTGTGTTGACGAACTATTTTCTTTCAGACCTCATTACGTGGAGTATTTGGCTGGTTTGGCGCGAACACTCGATCCGATTCCTATAATGGAAGTAAGCGAGCTCGTCGCGGAGTTACGCCGCAGAGCACTTCCACTGCCCGAGCGCGGTCCATGGGACACCGACCCCATTTATGCTGGAATGTGTGCTGAGGTATTTAATGCGTTTAATAAAAGATATTAACTGTGTATCTGTTCTTAGATATTTAAAGGGCTGCCATCTAATCAAGGTTTTAAGGTACATGCTATACCAGCCGACCATAGACTAGCATAACTGCAATGAACTGATAAGTCTGTATTTTCGGGTCCGTTCATTAAAATACCTGCGAACAATATCTTTTCCTAAAAACCCATTACATAATATTATATTGAATTGCCTGCTTTGGAGTTAGATCAATACGTGAAATCAGTCCAGAAAAAAAATTGGTATTCGTGTTTTGTTTAAATTAAATTAACAAACGTCACTCACAAAACAACAGACTAGCTTTACCTCAATCAATCAAGTACTTTTTTGAAAAAGAGTAATAGTTAATTAGTTACCTAATAGATACCTACATATGAAGTTGTCGTTTTGTCGTACTGGCCACTTCAATCACAAATTATGTGATTAAAGTGGAAAACTATTTCCACATGTATTAGTGATCTTGCTTAAGAGTATTTATTTTCCTTGTATTAGCGTTTCATAAACCGTCATTCATTTGTTTTTTTAAAACCAATCGCATGCGTATTGAAGTGTCGCTCGCGCGGTCCTGATAAACACAACCATGTTTCATTGCGCAGATAGACGGCCAGAGTTCTTTTTATGTGATGAAACCTATATGATTTTTCAGGAACAGACATTTTTGTGTATGTTTTATACTAACTTACAGATATTTGTTGAAATCTGACTCAAAATATACAGTGTGTACAGTACAGTATGTACAGTGTATGGCTTTATTCTCATATTGTTAAATTACTAAAACTATATGCATTAGAAATAATAAATTGAATAAGAAGTTAATATGTTATTGCATTACATTATATTATAAGCATTGCTTTTCTTGGTAAAAATGAAAATGAAATACTGTTCCTTTGACATCATTTAAATTTTTCGTATAAGAAACAAAGGCGGGTTTGTAATTTGGAACTAACAAATAAAAAAAATATTAAAATCAGTTTAGCAATCCTCAAGTTTTATAACAAAACGGACTTTCTTTTGTTTCTATTTGTTAGAATATTGAATATTTCTTATTGTTTAACTGAGTCTTCGGAAAAAAATAACGATGTAACTAATGCCAAGCCATCCTTTTTGTTAAATTATCTTACTGTGCATAGTATGTACCAATAAAATATTTTAATATTAGAATATTTTGTTACAGATTGTCAAGGAGAAGATACCATTAGATTGACACTTCAAATATTTTATTAAACTTTTATTTAAATAATTGAATACAAGTATCTGATTGTACTTCGTAAAATAAACAGTCTTGTCCTTTATTTCATCTGTAGTTTGTGTATTCATCTAATGTCATTAACACAATAAAATTTTACAACTTACATGAGATCTATTATTTCAATAAAAATATCACCGTCTAGCAAAATGCTCATTCATGTGGCGACGATCTCGCTGAATATAATGTTTGTTAGAACGAATTCTATTTTCGAGGGAATCTGGTAATGCCTTTGCTTCGCTGTGACCAGAATAGCGTGGAACTTTTGCAGCTTTTTCATCAGCAGCAATTTCCGACAGCTGTTTGGCAACTCGTTTCCCTCTTTCCACTTCACGTTCTGCTCCTGCAGCTACCATTTCTGCTAACCTTTCTGCCTTTTCTTTTTCACTTAGACCTGTTTTTACTGCTCTGTTACTTTCGTTTTCTTTTATCCCTTTACTATATCCATAACTCTTGCTCCTAAAATTGTGTGAATGAGTTGTTTTTCTATCTTCTTTATAATCATTTGAATGTTTGCTTTTTGTGTATCTATCAGGAGACATTTTTCTTTGTTTTTTAGAATGATAATTAGATTCATCTTCACTATCATTAGATTTACGTTTGTTTGGGGAAATCACTTTCTTTACTGCACTCTTAGATCTAGATTTTGATTTATCATCACTCTCCCTGTCTTCTACTTGCAAATATTTTTCTTTCTCCTTATAACCTTTCTTTATTTTCTTATGTTTGTGCTCTATACTGCAGCTTTTTTCTTTATCTTTTCGTTTCTTTTTCTCTTTCTTCTTTTTCTTCTTCTTCTTTTTAGATTTTGTAGAAGAATCATCAGATGAAGAATCATCACCCGCTAGTAATCTCTCAAGATCTACACTTTTTTCACCACCCAATGCATTCAGTTTTGCTGCTAATATATTATCCAAATCCTTGTCTTTCTTTTTTGATTTCTTTTCATCTTTTGCTTTTTTCTGCTCCTGTAATTATCAGCATACCATGTAAATAAAAGTATCAAGAGAGAACTTAATCCCATAAAGTTTGTTTTTATAGGTTTGGAGAAAGAATATAATGACATATAAACCATTAAATTGCTAAAATTAACTGACTAAAAAATTAGACACATTTGACAATCTTTATCTGTGTCTTTTTATCTGCCACAATGTCCTGTCTTAACTAGACATATTGAATTCTTACATTTTCTAATGTTCTTCTGAATTGACTTTCTTTTTCCCCAGGAACATTCTCTTGTCGTTAATTAACACAAAAAAAATGAAATAACGAAACCATTCACGTGTGATGCTATGATCAAAGGAAATAGATTTTTATTTTTATACATAGGATATAGAGGAGAAGTAATACATTAACTCCCAGAGTACTCTTCATTTCCCTCTAAGCTAACCCTACCTGCACCTAATATCTTAATAATTTATCAGGAATTTTAACTAGAAAATGTTATAGTGATATAGCATTTCTCTTAGGAGGATGTAAGATTTATGCAACTTCAATGTTAAAAATAGGTAATAGCCCACTTTATTGATACAATGACAACATTACAAAGTCAGTTAACATAAGGTACAAGAAACAAATGTTGCGCATATTGCTATGGTTCTGTATCACTTCTGTGGCCTAGAGGTCCGGTCTCTGACTTGACCTCTTTAGATCACGGGTTCAATCCCCAGGTTCATTTATCTAATAAAAATAATGTTGCCTGGGATTCAATATGTATCTGGTTGGTAATAGGCTTCCCAATGATCTTATTGTGGGATTTAGTAACAACAGCTAGTCGTGGGTACCCTCATTGTGTCTATGCCTACCTCTTTGAGGATATGGGCCCATGGTCCTGGCCATAAGTTAGTAAAGCACCAGTGCAATCTGTTTATTACCATTAGGGGCTACCTACTCACCAGTTATTAACCAAAGTTTAGCAACAAAATAAGAAGCATTAATAAAATTAACATTTTTAACATGACAAATAAAAATCTGTACATTTAAATAGGGTTCAGACTTCAATGGCAATATTTCTTTAAATACAAATCATTTTTTAAAACTTTTTGTTGGGAGCTTGAGGTGGAAGAAAAAAATCTATGTGTATAAAATTTGTGAAAATTTATTCCCAAGATTATAGAATCCCCAGTAGCTCAAATAATTAGTGATGTTTCTGAGGGAGAAGAAAGGGTAGGTACAGTGTCAAATCCTGTCAGTGGTAACTTTTTATTTATTATTTCTTTAAAAAAACATTTTGTAGTGGATGTGCAGTTATAATGACAATGTTTCATAAAAAAAAGAAAAAAGAATAACTAAAAAATTTCTTTTATGTGACTAACATAGCTGATTATCTTTGATTAGCTGAAGCTGAAGTAAGCAAAGTGTAAAGGCTTAGGTAGGCATATGGTTTGGAGAAAGTCACCAAAGAGGAGAGTAAAACTAATATTAATAATGTGAATAGACAGGCTAATGAAATTTTAATGCTAAAGTAGAATTTGACACTTTTTGCATTTGCAATATTGCATACATGCGTAAGTCGAATAAAAATGCAAATTTATGAAATGGAGCTGATCTGAAGATGGGAATAAAAAAACACATACTTGCAAATTTCCTAACATATTTACGATTTTTTAATACATCTTGAATAGTAATTTTCAAGTCTAAATGAAAGTATACCATAGGGTAAACCTTAGTTTGGCACTAAGTTCATCTTTCTATATTTATTTTAGTGCAATAAAGGATTAAAATAAATAAAGTATAAAAATGTCATATGAACTAATACCTGTTCTTTACGAAGTAGTTCAGTAAGTCGACTACGCTGTACCGGGTTGTTTAATAGAGCTGCACGAGCCGCTCTCTCCCGTTCTTTAACCAAAAGAAGTGGATCTTCTCGAAGCTTTCTAGCCAAATCAACTTGCACATCACATGGAACTGATAACATGCTCGATCCAACCACCCTACGAGATACAGCAGGTATGTCATTTTGTTCTGTTCTATTAGGTTGCTCATAACTTTTGTCTATTGCTTTTCCAAGTAAATAGTCTTCTTGTTGTACTTTTTTATCTGGTTTCTGAAAGGAATAAATGTATAACAAATTAAATACTTTATCTCTACTCCCTGTACAAACAAAGATAATTATTAATTGAACTATTTTTATCCTAGTGTAACTTATTGCAGCAATATCCAGAACCTGCAAAACTACTTGATTTCATAAACGGTTATGCATTGTGAACCAATTTTGTTCTAGGTATTTATGAATAATTTTATATGAATTTAAACACAATACCGATGTAAATTGGCAAACAAGAACAATAGTAAATATGTCATAGATCAACATCTTGTGGGAAATATCCGTGACCGAATAATAAAACCTACATAACCGATCAACAGTCCAAAAGCAAAAACGATTTTCCCGCCCGATGGCCAGCATGTTTGGTGAAAAATGGTGGCAAAATAAAATTGGCGAATAACGATGATATCTTTCGATTTATGTATTAAAAACATATAAATGTATATATTTTTAGAATCCTTGAGAATTAAGCTACGTAATAACGTAAAAATGTGTATGTTTAACCTCAAAACCATTTGTAACAAACAAAATGTGAAAAAACTTTCCGTGTTTTTTCCCAATTTTCCCAAGAAAAACATTTCTGATTAAAAACAAATGTGTTTTATTTACCTTCTGTATACTTTATTGGAAAGAACATGAAACGTTTAACAGAATGCAATTACAAAAACAACAATGTCCATGCAAATATTTTACAACACAAGGTTTATAGAATTAAATTCTTGCATGTTCGAATTAATCTCTTATTATGGAGTATTTTGTGGAAGACACTCATAAAACTTCCATGTTTTATCTGCAGATATGTCATATAAACATATTACAAATATTATTTACAAGAATAATTTATTATATAATTAGAAATAGTTAAAATCGAGCAGGCCGTTACGTCACAAGTACATACATACATACATGACCGACTTAAATATTGCAAAATTTTATGTAAAACTAGTTAAATGATGTGTAGTGTTTTATACAATTGTTTATCACTTACCAAAATATAATTTTAACACTTAACTAACACATTTTCACATCACTTTTTGTTTCAAGTCACTAACCGACCACATACTCGAAAAAAGCGCAACAGATGAATAAGTCATACCAACTGCGAAATTTTTTTTACAATATTGAGATACTTCAAACTTTTTAATACGACGGGTTGTTTATTCTGCTACAGACTAAAAAAAATTGTTTGGATACACGAAGTTTACTTGAACAAACTGGAATTAAGAATGGAGCGCAACAGTCGAGGCCCAAATCGGGTCGGAACAATTGAGCGTACTTTTTTTAGACACCCGATATGGGCTGCGGACCGTTGACTGGATAATAAATAACAAAATAAACATGTGCTGACTTTACAATAATTAATATCTTTGTTACAATTAAATAAACACCTACATGCAATGGCTTAAATAAGCAATTTTTACAATACAGTGTTCAGTTTCTCAGTTAATATAAAATAGTGTTATTATAAAAAGCAACATACATCATACATCCAATGCAGTTGATTATCACCAGCAGCATTTGAAGATCCAACAGTGTCTCTAGCCAACTTGTTAAGCTCTTCACGATCTCTTTCCAGAGCTCTTTCTCGTTGCAACTCCATAATCTTCTTCTTTTCTTCGGCAGCAGCCTGCTCCGCTTTCCAGACTCTTTCCTGGTTTTTCAAAGTATTTGGATGCCATGCTTTTTTTGCATTCTGTAAATAAATACCAATTGAAAGTAATGACGAGTTTAGCCATTGTTAAATTCAGAACTCTGTTGCGAAAAATATACCAAATCACCGCCACCCATGTTTATAGACAAATATTTTATTTCAGCAAGTAACTAGATATTAAATTATGTGTAGCAATTCAGATATCCAAAAAATATTCACAAACGATAGGTATTTGCTTAACAGCCAACTGACAGATGTCAACACATAACAATGATGCCAACTCGCGAAAAAATTCACTAGATTTGTTCTCAAAATTCATATTTCATGGTTTTAACTAATATCACTAGAATTCCATGAAGAACGTGTTAGATGGTAATTAATGCAACTGTGAAAATAATGTACAAACAAACATAGCACAGTAAATTAAACTTGGTAAAAATTAATACTATTTCGTCAAAATTTTAATTTGGAATCGGTTGAAGCATAATTTAAGAGAGCGCACATAGACTCATAGGAAACTTTATTAGAAACGATATTAAATGCATGGTTGCAACCACATGTTATTACATTTACCAAGGGTTTAATCTGTGGCTAATACTATAATCTCGAACTAAAGTACTATATATGAAAGAGATAATAAACATAATGTTGAGACAAAAAAGTTGCCGGTACGCGTTTAGCCTTACGGAAAAACGGCGGGTCCTTATGTCAATTTTTCATGTCAATGTCAATTTAAAAGAATTAGTGTACATGTAATGTTTGTAGAATGGTGTTAAGAGAACAGAGAAATATAATGCGATTCTAGTCCTTGGTCTGTAATGACCACTCTGTAACTTAATCCCTCTAGTGTATTATTCTATGCTTAATCGTCACCGCATGAAAAGTTTTAGACACAGACAGTACGCATCTATTACTACGTTGTAGCTGTATTTCAAATAAAGTCAATAATTTCGACTTTTTTATCAAAACTTTCTTGATAGTAATTACAAACTTAAATGCACCTCGCGCGAAGCTCATCCTATAATTAGACGCAAATACAGTCAACAGTATGCAGCGCAACAATCGAATAGCGATTGTCAGTGTCAGTTTAAAACATATTTTTAGTATGTTTGTTGTTATAGTTTAGTACATCAATTATCTAACCTTTATATGATGACATAAACGAGACAATTATGCATGTGCAAGAAAGTAAGCAAATCAATCAAAAGCAATCATATCATAACCAACTTATATTTCTGATATACTCAAGAAGTTGCGTGTATGTCAACATATCAATATTTATTTTTATTTATACACAATAGGGTTGTTTCGCCTATTCGCGTCCACTTAGTGGAGTTTGCAGGTTTCAGGTAAAATATAAAAATGTTCTAGATCTAGTTTTAAATTAACTAATATTGTAACCCAGCCGTAGTATAGTCTATTTTAGGATGAAACTAAGCTTTAGCCAAAACGTCTAGTGATTATTTTTAAATAATTAAAACAATCGAAATAACGCGATTTCGCCAGTTTTCGTCCACAAAATCCAGATCACGTCCACCCATGGACCAGTTTGCATCCACCAACTTTCAAAGGGGTTAAGATGAGATTTTATTAAGAAAATTTATAGAAATGTTGGGTTTTAAGTCTTTCTTTATAAATACATATGTTCACGCCTAGTCCCTTACTTTGTTGCCAGAGAATATCGAGTACCAAGTCTCACTAGCTTCCTTCACATACAAAGAAGTTGGTTGTGGAGACTGTGATGGCAAGAGTTGGCTCTGAGTAAAATTGTACATGGAATATCAACTTAGGTCTCCCCGGGTAACTAAGTACGTCCATCCAATGTCGTAATGTATGTCTGTACTGGCAATCTTTCATCTGCCATTCTTACAGCACATACCAAACAGCGGAACATGTCCTTACTCATTATTGTAACAAAATACTTATTTTTAATCTCACTCGTTCTATCTTATCTATACTTAATCTCTTGAATACGATCTGACTACATCTCTTTCATGTGCTATTTTGGTTTCATTTGCATTCAAATGTAGATTCGCCTTTTTCTTTCCAATTGTCATTCATTAGTTCATTACTGTTTGCAGCTCAGATGATTTCTAGCCAAAAATTACATCATCGATTGTTTATATAAGGCAGGTCACCACTAGGTCACATAAATATTTTCTTTCTCGCATCCACAATATCTTAATTTTAGAATACAGACATTTTAAAATCTTTAAAAGATTTTGTTAGATTTGCAGGTAGTCAATTTTCTTTTAGAGATTTCATATCGAGCATGTCATTTTACAAATTTTTTTAGTTTCCTTCAATTTTTTTCCTAACAATTTTTACATATTGTGTTCCCTCTTTCGTTGTTGATATGCTCTTTATCTTTATTATTTTCGAATGAAAACATCGTCATCCGGGATAGAACATGTGCCCGGTTGGCAATAGGTTTGCCATCTATCGCATTGTCGAACTGAATATCTTAGGCTAATCGTGCGTGGCCTAGTTGAACCTTTGTCAACTTCTTTGTCCTTATGTACTTAAAATTTATCATAGTCCCGATGGGATTATACAATGCAGTCTACCAGCTTCCACCTATCTATAACTGTCCGATTTAATTTTATAAAACAGTTACTTAAGATTTAATATTTAAATAAACAAGTTGACGCAAACTGCTATATAGTATAATCCGACCATCCTGTTTGCGTCCAGGTAAATTTCGACATCTATATCTTTTTCTATACCATAATTATATGGACGCAAGTTGGCTATTTTAATAAGCAAAATAATAATGGTAAAAAACAGAATAAAACCCCATCCTTATTACATATTTCTTTATATTAAAATACAGGATCAAGTTAGAAATAGTAAATTGAGTTAGCGTCCACCTAATTTTGACTTTAAAAAATACAATAATCAATCAAAATAATCATTAATTTTATTCTTTTATTCATTTACAATGTCTAGGAAATAATACAATCTTTAATGAAACTTATAACATTGAAAAATTTATATTTTTTTACTAAAATTATAGCTTTTTACACAATTTTTTTGTTTAGCTAAGATTCATTATTTTTTTTAAACAGGAAAAATTATGCGAACAGTTCTTTTGTCTATGTAGGTGTGTTTCTAATATATTATATTATAGGCAGAAACGACTTTTGATATAACTAGTTTGTTAATACACTTATTTTTAAGGGTTTTTCAAACGGTGTCCGTGAAATGGACGCGGATTGGGGGGTGGACGCGAACAGGCGAACATACCCTACAACATTTATAACACATAACAATATTTTTATGCAACAGTACCCAAGCAAAAGAGACGAAGCACGAGTATGAGCAAGAGCACAACACGCCCCCTCACAACTCCGCACTTATCCCCTCTAATAAATATGTCAAAAGAAGACTAAACTACTTAAGACAGACTCCTTAATATAAAAGAGTACCGCCAATAAAAAAATCCAATGTTTTCTAGATTTTAGATTTTTTTAATTATTTCTTCTTTTTTTTTAAATATCAGTGTCATACACGAAAATTTCACTAAATCGAGTGAAAAAATCACGAAGGTGACCACAGAACATAAGTGACACGGAAGAATATTACTCACAGTGACAAGTCACTAGTGTTACAAATGACTTTCTTGGGAGCACAGAATAATATTACTCACAGCTTGGGAGTTTTGGCGCCATCGAGAGAAAAGATGGTCGAAGTTTTTTCATAATTATTGAATTTCATATTTATATTGAGTGAAATTATTCAATTTTGGTGGCATTTTGTACAATTTTGTTCAGTGAAAGTGCACAAATTAAATAATCATGCAGAAATTAGCTTATCGTGTATTTCCTCGTTGCCGCCAAATCCCAATATATGAGCGTTAGTAATGAGGCCACCGCTTTATCCAAGACCCTGACATGACGACTTACGACTAATTTTAATTGAATCCCGATTTATGTAAATTTGATGCAAAATTCTACTTGACTAATGGCTACATGTTAACGCGAATGCCACGGACGGACGGGTGAATACAGTTGGAGGTGGACCTGCTAGAGAGACATAAGTGAGGGGTGCAAAAATAAAATTTCAACGATTATTTGGCCCTTTCATTTGATAAGCTCACAGCTATCAAATGAAAAGTTCAGTCCACTATGGTTAGTTATGGTAAACACTACAATCAAAGAGTATATAAATACCACGTAATAAGAGGCAACACTTCCATAGATACATAGCAAAGCCGAATTTTGTATGAAGTTTACTTGAAAAGGTATGACCCGTCTAATTTGAAAGTAAGTCTAAAGGCATTCAAATATAAGGCAACTAGTCTCATATGATTTGGGCGAATAAAAAACACAGCACACTTATTTTTTTTATTTTTTATATGAAAGTTGCATCAAACTGACTACAATAAGATAATTTCTAAGCAAAGACTACAAAAATAGAGTTTTGGCGCCATCGAGAGAAAAGATGGTCGAAGTTTTTTCATAATTATTGAAATTCGTGTTAATATTGAGTGAAATTGGTCAATTTTGGTGGCATTTTGTACAATTTTGTTCAGTGAAAGTGCACAAATGAAATAATTATAAAGAAATTAACGTATCGTATATTTTCTCCTTGCCGCCAAATCTCGTTACATGAGCTTGTGTAAAAAGGCCACCGCTTTACCCAAGAGCCTGACATGACTTACTGACGACTTACGACTGATGACTAATTAAAATTAATTGAAATTATAAAATTTGATGCAAATTTCTACTTGACTAATGGCTAAATACTAACGTGAAGGCCAAAACTTAAAGAAAGAAAGAAAGAAGACTACAAAAATATGATAATACTTTTTTATTCGACGTATCATACTCTTGTCGTCGTCATATTATACAGGCTTCTAAAGAAAAAAAAACATTACAAATTTACAATTTACTTACAATATTCTTAGTTTCGTCGCAGTCGAACGGAATAAAAAGAGTCTCATGTCCTCGTTTGAAGTTGCCTCCCGATTAATTTTCAGCCAAATCAGTTTAGCCATTCTAGAGTTATAAATATATTCGAATTATAAGTTCTTGAGTTATAGTGTAACTAACACGACTTTCATATTTTTAAAGAAAGAAACACTTGTACTGTTTTACTTGTCACTTATAATTTATTAGGTACTTTGTAATTAGTAGCCTACCGGTTTCGCTTATACAGCATCATCAGGGCTAAAACTTAAACTACTCAACAATATTATTTTTGATGTGTAACTCTCTTGGAGTTACACAGTAGTAAAACATACAAGTGTTTCTTTCTTTAAAAATATGAATATTTGGAAGTTTTACCAAGCGCCGACGATGGAAAATATCAAATATAACACGACTTTCTTTTATATACAGAGATGTATACATTAAACATTTTACATTAAATGTAAAACGCAATACATCTATCTGACGATAAGAAAAGCTAGCCTTTTATTACCATACACATTCCGTGTCTTTCACGATCACACAAAACATTCTTGTTTTGGCTCCACATTAACAAAAAAGACCATGAAATGCACTATAAGATAACGCCATCTACAAATTCATCCAGTAAACTTAATATAATAAGTCACATAAATTATTGAAATACATAATACAAACATACCTACTCACTCATAAACTTAACTAATAATTACACTCTGGTCCAACTGGCCAATGGTGGTATTTTCTTGCAGCAGCAGATATTTTGCTATTGCCATAATGTTAATGCTTGTCACTGTTGTATTCCGATCTAAAGGGCAAGATGTAGATATCGAGGTTCACACTGCTGTGGACGTGTGTAAGTGACAATACTATAATACTTATAAATACCAAAGATAATACGTAATAACACTTGTGAAAGATAATAATTTCTGCAATTAAAAGAGCCAACTGCTTCTTGTTAAATTTCATAAAAAAGTTGACATCTCGAGGAGGACAGGCATTTTTGTGTTGAATACATGTCTGTAGCTCCAGCTTCGCTATGTTTATTTTAGTATTAATATACATTTCAATGTAAATTAATATTGTTGGCCAATACACATAATACAGGCAAAATAATTTGCTTACACTGGGATTAGAGAAACTGGAAAACGACATCGGCTCTGTTTGCATAGAAAAGCCAAATGTGCTAGCCATTGGGTAGCTAATCAATAAAAAATGTTTAATGTTAACTTCTACATGCATACTTTTTTCTATGTTTTATGCAATTTTTAAATACAAAGTGAAGCTTCACAGCCTCAGACAAAAAAACTTTTTTTTATAACTTTATTTTTTATAGTATTTTAACAACATACCTAGGCACCTACCTAGATTGTAAGAACAATGTAAAATGTAAACTGATGAATATTTTCGTCTGTATGTAATATTGTATTTATTTTATAATAAAGCACTAAGCACCAGCCAGTCAAATGTCTGCGATCACGAGGTCGGTCATTCACGTCATGTGGCTGTCTTCTGGGCAAAGCCAAGGAACACGTGTAACCGTGTCGGCCAATGACTTGTTAGTTGTGTACATGTAGCTCTCTATATGTATATAAGTATTAGTGTGTTTTTATTTGGAATTGTTAAGTCCCAACATCTTTCTTTAAAATTAGGTAGGTACATACCTACCTATTCGAGTCGTTTGATTCTATACATAATCGTACATAGGTACCTAGTGTCTTTCATTTTACCGTAGATACCTACTTACATACCTATCTATTAACACCCTATTGCTATTACATTACTTAGTAGGTATCTACCTACCTATTACAAAAGATGCAATATTGCAGGGAGGTACCTACCTAGTTAACTGTTCAAAGTTGCTGTTTTAAAACGACGAATTACTATTATCTATTTAACATTTTTCAAAGATTATTCTGCAACCCTTACCAAAGTAAGTACCTAAGTGTACAAATAGTTCCAATGTAACTGAACAGGCTGCGCTAGTGTGACGTTTAGTGTTTCTGATTGAGAATAATTTTACATAAAAAATAGAGTAAATAATATAAATTATAACAACTGTAGTTGCAGGAATTTCATTTTCGGTGCTCATCAAGGAATATAAATACTCTTTAGCAAGATGTGCTCTCACTTCCAAAACTGACAGCGAAATTACTTTTCACAAAAAAAGCTGTTTACCTAGTTCCAAATCCTGACTAGGTAGGTACCTACTGAAAAAATAGTTGGTAGGTTATAGGTATCACAGACACATTAAACTTTTAAATCTGTGGTTATATTATTAGGTAAGTAGGTATATTACCGTGCTTGGTTCAAAATATTAAAATTTTACAGCTGCTTTGCCAAGGTTTTTTTTTAATTTTTTGGGTTTTTTTGGTTTTGGTTCATCAGAACCACTTGAGCGTACCAGATATAAAATAAAAATTAAAAATAAAAATTGTTATCTCTAACATAATCATGTATATTCCTATGAGATATACCTACCTATGTGAAAATCAGTCTAGCTGTTGTGGATATTACCTACCTACCTATGACAATTATAATTACCTACCTACTTAAGAACCTAGGTAGGTACTTAAACGTTGATTTGTTTTAGGTAGATACCTAACTAGGAAGGTAGGTAGGTAGGTATGTGCCTAAAAAAGTAAACTAGGTAGTCATTTTGAAATTACAATCAGACCTATTGTTTTGCATATGAAAAGATAATAAATTTTAAATAGTAAATACCTGACTTACTTTAATCAAAGACATTATAAGTAAGTGGGTAGGTAGGCTTACCTAGTAATTCTCAGTTTATAGTGTATTATCTATGCTAGTAATTACCGAATCTCGACTAGATGTAGACGTTTTAAAAAACGTTTTTTTCCAGGTTTGTATTCACAAATAAGTTAGATGCTGTTGGTTTATACATAAATCGATACCACAAAAACATAAATGTGAAAATGGAATTGAGAGCCAAGTTGAGGAGGCGAAATAATTGAAATGTATATGGAAATAAAACTTAAATTTTAATCAAACAAGTATTGTTGTAGGTACAAACTCTTGTCTTTAACTAGCTTGCTTCCTAGTTAAAAATGCAGAATGTTATATTTCAACAGTAATTGTTAAAATAATTTGTTAAAATAATAAAAAGATATATAATTAAAATCACATACCTACATAATTAAATCCATTTGTTGAGCAATATTAATTAGGTATCATCCTCAAATTTATTTAATTTATAGGTGCATAAGACTTCCTGTAGAAATAAATCTGAATGCACAACTAGGTACCTAGGTAGGTGCAGCTTTATAATTTCATTGTAGAATATTAGAAGACCTACATACCTATACATATATACCTAGGTATATAAAAAATTAGTACAGAGGTATTTTACACCACTTTCGCGTTATTCGCTTATTTCACAAAGGTATTAAGTAGGTAGCTGTACCTATTTATTTCCCTATATCTACGACTTTACTATTAAATTTTCAGACTCTACATACCTAGTAGGTACCTACCTACATAGTTAAAGTTTAATTAGGTACCTAGGTACGTAGTATTAATGTGTCGTATTGGCAATTTTTTTTTTTATGATATTGGAAGGCAAACAAGCAGACGGATTTCCTGATGGTAAGATATTCACGCCGCCTAGAGACACCAAAGGTGGTACTGGTACGTTGCAAACCTTAGGCCGGAATGCTAGGCCTCGAGCAAAAGTAAGTTTTCCGGCTACCTTACCCTCCAAACCGGAACACGTCATGACGTTATGGCGGCAGGAATACCTAGGTAAGGCGGTGGTAGGTACCAATCCGGGTGAGTCGCTGCGAAACTCATCCACCTAGTAAAAATTGTTGTCGAATTTGTTGTATTTATCTCCTCTAGTAGGTACCTAGTAGCAAAAGTAGGTATTTTTACTTTATCAAAGTAAAAATTTTAAAACGGTGAACAAACAAAGATTGCATCATAGAAAATTTAATCATCGATAAGCTAGGTATCTATCTAGCCGGTAGAATAGACCATGTTTAAATATAGGCAGATATCTAATGTATTATGATAGGCTCTAGCTACACGCCTAAAAGTCCAAGGTAACAGTCGATAGCGCAGCGCAACGCTTGTCGATGGCGTGGCTTGCCGCGGGTCAGTTGCGGTCGCGTTGAGGAAGGTTGAATCGGGCGCACGCGCCGCGCAGCCTCAGATACTTTGGTTTCGAACGTTCGCTGACCGCGCTACGCGTGTCGGCACCCCACCCCGCTCGCCGCACGTCGCACCCTTGTAGCGCCTGCGTGCACCCTTTTGTCGCTTTATTTTTCTTCGAAAGACAGCGCATTTGTATTATTACCATAGCACTCATAATATCTTCTCGGGTCAATAGGTATACTGTCATTAAATCAGTTTGTTAGGTAGGTAGGTACCTATATTGTATTTAAAATAATAAAATAACCTGCCTCAATTTAACTGGTTATTTTGTATAATGCCTACTAGGGAAGTTAATATTTTAACAATACAACTGTAGATACCTATTTACTAATTGTTTTTTCTGGGTGGTTTGAGACCATCCTCTGTCCGACGGTACTAACACCGTGACTCTAGCACGACGGCAACTGGGAGAACAATTCGGGATCAGTCAGCCAATCAGTTATCAACAAGGTTGTGTAAGTTTATATAGTATAATAATAATATTAATAAAATAAAAGTACCTACCTAAATAATTATTTACCTAATTAGGTACCTTCATATTTTTTGTTAAAATTCGTAGCCACATTCATGGATTACAGACATTGTTTCAACCGAAGTGTGAACACATCCATTGTCTTGATGAAACAAAACTTTCTTACGCGATATTCCCAGCCTTTTTTCTTTTATTTTTTCCCGGAGTCTTCGTAAAAGGTTACAATAAGAACTAGATTTTATAGTTTGATCTTTCGGTAAACAATCTACAAAAATAATGCCCTTCGCATCCCAAAAAACAAAAGCCATGGCTTTGTTTAGTCGACAAAACGACCTTAGCCTTTTTCGGTGTAGGAGAGTCTGATCTTTTCCACTGTTTGGAATGTTACTTTGATTCAGGAGTATGGTGGTGAACCCGGCTTTCGTCCATGGTAACAAATCTAGACAAAAAGTCCTCGGCATCAATCTCAAAAAGTTCCAAACAGTCTCGCGAAATTGTGTATCGAACTCGTTTTTGTTCAGCTGAAAGCAACCTCGGGACCAAGCGAGCAGAAACCTTATGGAACCCCAACTCTTCCGTTATTATGTGTTGCACCCGGCCATAACTAATGTTTGTTATCTTAGCTATCTTACCAATGGTCAAACGTCAGTCACCCAGCACGAGATCGCAAATTTTATCGATGTTTTCTTTCGTGGTAGAGGATTTAGGTCTTCCACTCCTAGGATCATCTTTAATACTCTCACGACCTCGCTTAAACTCAGATACCCACTTCTTGACACTGGAATACGATGGACTGCTCCATCGTATTCCAGTGTCAAGATTGAGCAGACTCCCCCAAAGTACTCACCATAATATGGTGAGCACTTTGGGGGAGTCTGCTTTTGGTGAAAGGCCTTTTTTATTGAGGTACTTAATGACTGCACGATGTTCAATTTTCTCCATTATTGAAAATTGCGGCAGATTGCTTAAAACAAGTAATCACAGAAAATTTATATTTTGCAGACACATACTAACAAATGACGGTAGATTTTAAAAAGATGTCATAGCTCCATGTAGGTTAGGCCACGAGCTTTTAGGTCTACCCTCGTAAAATTGATGAAAATCGGTAAAGCCGTTTCTGAGGAGTACCTACGGTAACTAACATTATGACACGAAAATGTAATATACAAGACTAGGTGACCGGGAAGACCTTGTTCATTTGAAAAAAAAAAATTGATTTTAGTAAAAAAGTTGTGGTGAGTCACCCTTATCACTTAGGGGTTTGGAAAATAGATAGTAGCCGATTCTCAGACCTACTGAATACCTATGCGTATAAAATTGGTGAAAATCGGTAAAACCGTTTCGGAGGCCAACTAGCATCGTGACACGAAAATTTTATTTAAAAGATGTACCTAGTTAGTAACTTCAGTTAGGATTTTTTAACAAAACGAACGAACGAATTAAATACCTATCAAATGCATACCTAAACTCGATGCAAAATTTTCCACATAAATTGTAAGTGAATTTATTAGTGAACTTTTGGAACTGATCATACATATGTACATCTGCCTTTTTTACGTTTTAAGATAGCGAATAAACAGGTGGTTCCACTGACGTTAAGTGACTACCGTCGCCTATCGACAACATGGATTTCGCTATATTTTGGATGAGTCTACTGACCACGTGCAGAAATCTACTGGATATTTTGCTCTCCAGGCTCCAGCATACAATAATTTGTCGTTACTGTGACAGAAATAGGAGAGACAGCAGCACCAATTGGGTCAGGTGCTGTGCAACACTCTACCTTCTAGAATATAACTTTCTTTGTGTCTCTACAATAATATTACACGGTGTAGGTACGTAGAAATATCCAGATATAAATCTACAATAGATATTTATACTGTATGCGTTTAGGCTACTAGGTAGGTATACTCGTTTAGTTGAAAATATTATTTAGTACTACTTAATACTTTGTACCTACTTTGTAGTGAAAATTTTTTACGTGTTATTTAAAGATGGACTCTAAATTAGGTGAGTCTTAAATTTCCTAATTCTTAAATTTAAATGTTGCAGTTTCCTCCTTTAGAGACGTCTTACTTTTTGAAGTTATTTGGAGTTCCTGAAATAAATGTTTTTAAGCATTAATAATAAATATCCCTGAACAAGTGATACAAATTGAATGTAACCCCAGTGTTAAAGCAAATTATATGCTTGTGTTATGGGTGTTAGTTAATGATTCTAATACAAAGAAATACTTAAAAAGATACCAGAATAAATTTAATAAACACCCTTACCCGGAAACTGAGACATCTAAATGTTCATCACACAAATGCCTGCCCCCGTTGGGAATCGAACCCGAGCCTTGCAGATGGTCAGTGTAGTTAGGCGTGTACGCTAGCCACTCGACCAACGAGGCGGATAAATTCATTTCAATCATTACATCGGTTGAAATATACTGTCGTCAATTGAAAAAAAATTTCGCTCCAACGTACTGATTTTTTTGAAGTCATGTCGTTTGCCTTTTCGTAAAGGTATTTTTTTATGATATTGGTAGGCAAACAAGCAGACGGATTTCCTGATAAAAAAAAATAATTCTAGAGGCACCAAAGGCGGTAATGGTGCGTTGACAACCTGAGCTCGGGATGGTAGGCCTCGAGCAAAAGTAAGTTTACCGGCTACCTTACCCTCCAAATCGGAACACGTCATGACGTTATGGCGGCAGGAATAGGTAAGGCGGTGGCACCGCTCGCTTGGTGGTGGAGTCGCTGGAAAACTCTACCACATAGTATTCTAATTTTGAGACTAATAATTATTGTAATCCAGGTACTGACTTTCTGTTTTCGTTGTTGAGCAAGCGGTTTCCCGTCTTCAGACTGGTTGTACTCTAGCCCCCTTACTAATAAAACGCGTCCGTCGATCTTGTGTATAACTTTATTTTTGCTAACAAAAAATGAAGCTACACACCCGATCAACGGGCGCGTAAGTTTTATTAGTAAGGGGTTAGGTATTTACTTCTTATGCATCTGTGGGCAGATATGGTGACCTAGTCGAAGTCCATTTCTTATCATTATGATACCGTTTTCCGTTCTTTCTAGAGGTAGGTAGGCTTTACCTAGATAAAGTACAAAAAACGGGAAAGTAGGTATGAAACCCGAAGTCTATTTCTTATTATTATGATACCGTTTTCCATTCTTTCTAGAGGGAGGTAGGCTTTACCTAGATAAAGTACAAAAAACGGCAAAGTAATGAAATGACCAATTACACAAATAACATCATGTTACGAGTATGTAGCGTTGGACAAACACAGTTGCATATATCTCCCTACCTATATAATTATTTGAGATTTTGTTTACACCAGTTAGGGCAATTTGCTCATTCCCTGGTTACATACATTTAATATTGAGTTAAACTGTCAAATTTAAGGTGATTTGACCCTAGTTAGGCGCTAACTCAGTGTTAAATACTTAATCCAGGAACGTGCAAGTGACCCTTATGAAGTGTAGCGCTAATTATTACTAATACAATGCTAGGTACCTACGAAAATGTGTTAGGGCTTCATAATTAAGAAGTTATTTGGAACATACTGGGAATCTTAGTTTACTTACCGGTTTATTCGTAGTCAGTTTAGTTTCAAGTTTACTTTAAACTTGCTATCGTCGGCACTTGGTGGAATTCCATTGTATACACTTTTTTGTAGTAAGCACTTGTACTTATCCCTTATACACTTTATTTATCACTTTTTGTTACACTTTAGCCAACCGGTTTCACTTTTTAAAGCCCTGCTGCTGCTACACTTTTTACAGCCCCGATGATGCTACAATTTTTACAGCCCTAATGATGCTGTAAAAAGTGAAACTGGTTGGCTAAAGTGTAACGAAAAGTATTAAATAAAGTGTATACAATACAATAACTCTTTATTATGCACCGAATACAGAGAAATTACAAATACATCAGATAAAACTTTAATTATAAGATACACAAAGGCAGCCTTATCGCCAAGTCAGCGATCTCTTCCAGGAAACCCTTAAGTGTGGACAAGTAAAGTTAAGTAAGTACAAGTGTTTCCTACAAAAAACTATGTATTAACTTAATATACTACCTACTTTATACAATATAAAATACTGAAATACGAAAGTGAAAATGACTAGACGCGGGTTGACATAACTTTCGTTTCGTATCGATCCCAAGTCCACTTGGGACCTCGTTCTAAATGTAATAGTCAGTTATACATATAGGTATGTCAATTTTATTTTATACTAGCGGCCCGACCCGGCTTCGCACTGTTGTGAAACATACATAACATAAACCTTCCTCTTTAATCGCGTTAAAAAACCGCATCAAAATCAATCGTGTATTTTTAAAGATTTAAGCATACTTATGAACATAAACAATTATGATTTAGGGATCTTCAAGAAAAGAGAGTACTCAAAGGTCGGCAAAGCATTTGTGATACTCCTGGTGTTGCGGATGTCCGTGGGCGATCACTTTCATTCAGGTGACCCACTTGCTCGTTTGCCTCCTCTTGTATAAAAAAAATACAAAGGGACATAGGGATAATCAACTCCGTCGATTTCTGATTAGGATGCAATGCATTTCGAAGAAAGGGGGGGGGGGGTTATAGGTATGTTCTATTTCATATATTTTTTATGTATTTTAATCGATCCTGCCATGCGCCTTCCTGCCAGGCAGATCGTAAAGGGAAGAGTGGAAGAGTTTTGCAGAAACTCGCCCGGATTGGTATCATCGCCTTACCTACCTATTCCTGCCGCTGTAACGTCAGTGCTTGTCGTTGACGCGTTCTGGTTCGAAGGTTCAGGTAGCCAGTAAACCTACTTTTGCTCGAGGCTTAACATCGTGGCCTCACGTTAACTTCGCACCATTACCATCTTTGGTGTCTCTAGGTGGCGTGAATTTCTTACCATCAGAAAATCCGTCCGCTTGTTTGCCTTCCAATGCCTATAGTAAAAACGAATTTTTTTAGTCAAAGCTTTAGTCGCGAAACAACTATGCCAGCCTTATGCATAATAACTTAAATTAAATAAATCAGTAAGTAAGTTTGTTGTTTGCAGTTTTATTGTGCTTAAATTATTTTTTTCAGACATATTACATTTTATTAGACATACCTAAGTAAATAAGCACAAAAAATAATTTATGCAAAAGAACTTTATGAGGCCATAGTTGTGTCTTGCGATCAAGATTCGCTGACCTATCTCATAGAATAAAAAAAATGAAAGTTTCAAATATTGCTTCATTTTTGGGTGGGTTAGAAGAATGTTCTGTAGGTTAGAGATTAGTCCAATTTTTGTATGTATGTTTATGTGTATTTTGTTAAAATTGTAGACGTATTGAAGATAAATAAATATTTTTGAGACCATACCTACACGAAATGTTTGAAAAGAACTAAACACGTTCAGTTCTAATATCTACATATCTTCGAAACACTATAACTGTCTCCTAGACTTACGTCTAAAATTTTGCAATCTAATCTCATCTTTATTTTGTACTTACTTATACAGCATTCGGAACAAGGCAAAAAGTTTTTTTCGGTATTAAATTACAATTGGCTCATAACTTTTTCAACAACTTCATACACATCTAATACATACATAATACTAAAATAGGATTAAAAATGAAATGGCAGTTGCTCTAATGAAACAAATCGTTAAAAATCTAAGGATTGTTTAACTGCTGGGTAAATAAATGTAAACAACAAAGCAAGTAGGTATGAAGAGAAGCGAGAGTTTTACCTGAGAGTGAAATTAAAGGTAAAAACCACTTAATACCGAGTGTATTCACAGGTTTATATTGCAAACATTCTTTTCTATTATTACTATATATGGTCGCAGACTATTGGCGACCAATAACGCTATATTATATTAATATTGACAATATATGTAGTATATCAAGTAAATCTAGTTTTCTAAATCCAGTGCGAATAACTAACAAATATCTTACAATTTCGATGGTAAACTTTCCTCGTGAAGGTCCAGGTCGGCTGAGTAAATTATACCATCTGCCTCTTTGCTAAGCAGGTCATAAGAGGCAATCACAGATCAAAATTTAGGACATTACCAACTAGACCACTGATGGTAGAGTAGAGTGCTGTTAAACATATTCAGGTAGGGATCCATCGCCTTACCTTTTCTTGCTGCCATAATAATTCTATCAAGTTCCAATCTGGAGGGTAGGGTAGACGGTGAACTTGCACAATGGGCCTGAACTACCGGCCACAATTGTCTCTTACCATCAGCCACGTGCTGAACTCTCAAATAAAGTAGGTAATCAAAATTCAACAAAAACGAAATACATACATACCTATTTCTTATTCAATAATTAAACTAATGTTTCGAGGCTGTTATGGATATGTGAGATTACTAAAAATACTCCAGATCTAATATTTATTACTTGAATATTGAAAAAGTTTTGAAGTTGCTTTCTAGGTTAGTACCTAGTACCTACCTACCATAAAAACATCTTACTCGAACTTAATGTGTAAAAAAATAATTATATACAGCATATATAAACATTAATAAAATACTTAAATAATAAGTAGGTACTTGCTCAATTTAAAAAATGATAACTTAATTTGCTTAGGAAGGTGAGGTCATAGTATTCGTAAGGAATAGGTAGGTAGGTACTTAACAAAAAATTTCAGTGGATAATTAAGAAACAAATGTTAAAAAAATAACATCTGTATCTATTTTGCAATTATTTATATGTAAAATACGAATTTCAAAAGACAATGTTTGAAATATATTTAAACCTTCGCTAATTTTAATAGTTTTGTAATTCGTACGTAGGTACCTTGTAGGTATGTTAAACTCTGCGCCTACGTCAACTTAATTATCTTTGTGGTAAGTATCGAATACTTTGTGACAACTTTTGAACTCTTACACTAAAGTAAGTAGTAAAGCTTAGGTTTATTTCCATCAACAAAGTAAGTATTAAATAATAATAATAGATCTGTGAATTATTTTTCACAAAGAAGCTTGTAGTTATAATTTTTGTTTCAGTAACAAACAAAAGTTACAGCATAGTTAGTTAAAATAGTAAATACCTAGCTAGATAACTACAAAAAGTTAAACATTAAATGTTTCCAGTTTCCACGTGTAAGTATAAGGTATGTAGGTATAAAGGCATTAATTAAAATAGTATGAATTTAATGATAATGTATTTTTTTTCTGTTCGTGAATCTGATTTTTACATCTATGATAATAAACTGACTTTTAGTAATGCAATTTCCAAGAGATCTAAAATTTAGTAGAGGTAGGTATACTGGTGTTTGATAGGTACCACAAAACATATTATAATCTAATATATATCAATCTCGTGTCACAATGTTTGTCCTCAATGGACTCCTAAACCACTTATACGATTATAATAAAATTCGCACACCATGTGCAGTTCGATCCAACTTGAGGGATAGGATAGCTTACATCTCAATTTATCGCGGGCGAAGCCGCGGGTAACAGCTAGTATTTACTAATTTTTTACCTACCACACAATTGTTTTTTTAAATCCATTCAATAAATGATTTGCGCAAAATGTACCTATTAATTTACCTTCATAAAATAGGTAAGTACCAAAGTAGGTAGGTATGTGAATTTTTATTATATTTACATATTTTCATTGGGGACGTACCTACCTACTTACCTACCTATAGCCGTTACTTAGTTGTTTCGTGTCTGCACATTACACACATAGTCTATCTAGTTTTGTTTGTTTAGGTACCTAACGACACTATTTTAATCTTACCCTAATGTGTTATTAGGGTAAGATTAAAATACTTAGTGTCTTTTTAGTACCTATTAGTAATGACACGGCATTGCCAGACATGAGAATTTGAATGTTCATTACTTTCAAGAACAGACTTAATTCAAACATTCCTAAAAATTAAAAAGTGGATTGGTATATACCTACATACCTACAGCGTAGACCTAATTCATTTAAGTTAACTTTGACATTAATAAACATGGAATAATCTAGGCGTAAAATTAAGTCGTTAGTACAGTCTGTACCTACCTATCACATTGTAATAAAGACTATAATACCAAGTTGAGCCTTGGAGTACTTTACTCCATGTTTGTTAATAGGACGGTGAAAGTAAACTTCATATACCTAGATAAGTAGGCAAACATAAAGGCTAAAACATATTTTGGAATTTATATTCCTAACTAGGTAGGTACCAATAGTTTAATAATAGGTACCTACATCATAATTTCATAACATCTTCAATAGAGAAACATAGAAACCTATTTATACAGTGATTCAGCTACAAGAATATACATAAACCAAAGGTTTCATAATATGCCTACCCAATTGTTGTCCTAGACAGACAAAATAGAAATATAAGAACGGGAGAAGGCGAACCGGCGGACAAGCTACGCACGCGCGGTTAAGTTATAAGTTCACACGCGCGTCGAAACCGTGGTGGGCCTCCACGTGTTTATCTTCCCCTTCCGCCGTCCCCGCGCCCGCATCCCGCGCCGCACAACGGCCAACCTTCAACACAACGCCGCGGTCGTATTATCGTACACAATTATTATTATACAACGTACCTATTTATGTTTTGCATGTGTTCACATTTTACTTGATGGTAGAGCTACGTTGCAATTAAAATTTAAATTGCATTTATAATTTGAGGCGTAGGAATAATAATGACGTATTAGTAAGAAATGAGAACTATAATTCTATAGATTTACCTCTAGATAAGTAGGTGCCTAAGTAGGTAGGTATATGTATACTTATCGGCAAAATGGTGAAATGGTTTGACTAGGCCTAGCAATTAAGACCAACAACTATAAGTACAGTTGCCATAAATTTCAAGGACCAATACCTACTGGACATTTCAAATAAAACAATAATAATAATAATAATCAAAATTTTTGTTCGAAATTACTTACCTATGACAAATGAAGTAATTATAGTTTATATAACATTTTGTTATCATAAGTAATTAACAGATTAACTTTTTGCCCAGACTTATTTTAATGTTAATTTTAACTTTTTTGATGATACCTATCGTGTTCTTTTTTTACGTAATCGTAGAACTGGGTGCATGCCATTTTAAAATTGTAATGACGAATCAATATAGATTCAATAGTTTTTACCGACAACTTGTTGAAATTTTCGAAAATAAGGGACATGTAACAATACATGAATCAAATAAATGATAAATAGCAAAGTATTTACTGTAAAGTTTAATATCTAAAGTAAATACAATAGTCATTGAATAAGTAATTAAATTCATGTAAAAAGAAATAGGTATAATCACCAAAATAACTTAAATAGGTACTTATATGAATAATAACCTATTGTACCTATAATCTGACATTTAAAAAAAAATACCACGAAAGTAAATTCCATCATTAAATAATAAAAACACTTTTAATCTGTTTTATGGAATATGGAAGTAGATATGTATTAATTTCAATTAAATAGGTGATCTAAAAGTTAGATTGTTAAAATTTTAACAAACAAATTACAATCTTCTCTGATCAAAATTTTAAAGGCTGAAAAATAATTATTAGGAATACCTACTAATAAATGAGTAAGTGTACATAAGTGATGCTTGTGACAAAGCATAATGCTATTCACACATATTACACACACATTATAGTATTCATATATTTATATCAGTTTGTGTAGGTGTGCGTTTTGTAGAGCACAGCGAGGACATGCGCTGGTTCTACAGCTCTACGTACAAGCTACAGCACCAAACTCGGGGACTCGCAAATTCCGCATTCGGTTGAGGACCGTCTGACGAGCGCGCGCTTGTAGTGTTACATTATACATACAGAACCTACACCAACATTGAAGCTATTGAACCACACTAGCAAAATATCAAATCAACCTCAACAAAATGATAGGTAAGGACTTTTGATATATATGTTTTTATCTAGTTATTAATATTATCATAATTTTTATTCCGATAAAAATTTAAAAATAAGTCATTTAAAGGTTAAATAAATGTTACGCCATGGAAAATTACATATATAACTAGTTTATAATTTCTTCATATTTTTTAACCTACTTACCTTTTTACATTTAAATTTAATTTCCTTTATGCATGAAAAATGTAGAGTAAAAATAACAAATTTAAATTTAGAATTACTGTTAAACAAACTTTATTAAACATTCTGTAAAAAACGTGAAATAAGTTCTAATTTTAAAAATTGAAAGTGATTACTGATTAAACATTCAAAAATTGAATATCCCGGGATGTAGAGTGGGGACTGGGCGAGCGGGTGATCGCGGGGTGCGGTAAAGTGCGGATACGGGGTCGCTGGCCCAAACACGTGGAGGCGCACCTCGGTTTTATCGGTTCGAAACCGTAGTGCGGCCTCCACGTGCAGTCGAGGACATTCACTTCGCCTCGTTTCGCGTGCCCCCTTCTCACTCTTCACCCCTAAATGGCCGTAGAATGTGCATCCTGATATTCCTGATCGTCGCATACCATACACAACACAGCTTACATTATACTGCGGCCGATCAGAACGTCGATATTAACAATAATAATTAGCCTTTTGTCAATAAGTAATATCTACGGCCATTCCATAGATAATATGGAACAAACGTTTGAACCCTCGTTCAATTGTTCGACAGGTGAAGAAGAACGAGTGCATCAGTGTAGAGAATGTGGCTTAACGTTGTCTACCCGGAGTGCTCTGACTGCTCATACGCGGTCGCACCGTGCAGCCGCGGACGCCCACCGCTGCGATGTTTGCCACAAAACATTTGCGGTACCAGCGCGGCTGGTGCGCCACTACCGGACCCACACTGGTGAACGTCCATTTGAATGTGAGTACTGCCACAAGATGTTTAGTGTAAAAGAAAATCTTCAAGTGCACCGAAGAATTCACACCAAGGAGCGACCGTACCGTTGTGGAGTTTGTCCTGCTGCGTTCGAACACTCAGGAAAACTACACCGCCATGCCAGAATCCACACGGGGGAGAGACCACATGCGTGCCCACACTGCCATAAAACATTCATTCAATCTGGCCAGTTAGTGATACACTTGAGAACTCATACTGGAGAAAAGCCGTATCGCTGCCCAGCTCCTGGCTGTGGCAAAGGTTTTACTTGTTCAAAACAACTAAAAGTTCACTCAAGGACACACACAGGAGAACGGCCCTATACTTGTGATATTTGCATGCGTGATTTTGGCTACAATCACGTTTTGAAACTTCATCGCTTCCAACATTATGGTGAACGTTGTTATCGTTGTACAGTCTGTGATGGCACATTTAATACAAAGAAACAAATGGAAGCTCATATTTATAAAGAACATGGAGCAGAAACACCGAGAGTGACGGCCCCGCAATGTACAGTGCCAGGACTTAATGGAAATGTCGTGTGTGATATTGTAGAGGCAGCTCTACAACAGCTGCCACCTACGCCGCCGAGTTCACCGCCATCGCCACAGGGTCCTACCGCAATCCCAATTGTAACGCCGGTAGAACCACCTCCACCGATGGAGACCCTGCCCTCACCCACACCTTCTCCCTCCCCGCCCGCGATACCTCAACAGTTTATCCTTGTACCGTCATCGCTTCCCCCACGAAAACGTAAACTTATTCCACAAATAGAATCAGTATCGGCACCAGTGGTCAGACACACTTCCGTCATTCAATTTGCCCCAGCGGCGGCTACTGAATCGTCTTAGCATTATTTTAATCTGATCACTGATTGTTTTATATTGTAAATGTCCTAGTTTTAATGTTGTTTAGCTTGTAAGGCTTAATTTAATCAAAGGCTGTTTGTTTACTATATAGATTTGTTCGTTGTAGAGTCTAGAGCTAGTTTTAAAAAGGCATCTAATGATCTTCACATTTTTTATTAATGACGTAATATTTAAAGCAACAGATTTATTTAAACTTTACTCGAAACAAAATCATAAATACCTATGATGGACTAAATGTTGATTTCTATTAATCGTGCTATCACTATTCTTTAGCAATAAGCCTTTTGTATTTATCTACTAGTTATATGTTACATAATAATATGATCAAGTAAAAAAAATCTGATTACTAATGTATTTTATTTTTCAACACACATAGTTCTTGCTCAGTAATTACTGTTATCTTTTTTAGGGTAATGCGTTCTATATCTTGAAGTTGATAAGCAAGTAAGCCAGGCATCTGGAAAGAAAATAATTTTATAACTACCAACCAACTAGACCTATTTACGATATTGTCATTTAAAGCAGGCAAAAATTTACCTTAATTAAGTGTTTACCATTTTGTGAATTGTGTGTTTGTTTGTGATAAATAAACTTAAAACTATGTGATATTGTTCCTAAATTGCAAATCAAAAAGTCACAGCAAGATATTATTGTAAGGACCACGTTTGTTATTATTTTCGCCGTCTCTTGATTGCGATGATTTCTTACCATCGTAAAATATAACTGCTTGCATTGGAGAAAAAAGTAAAGTAAAGTTACAGATGCAAAATCCAAATGTCTCAATTAACCAAAATTAAAGGAGTTTTGGCGCCATCGAGAGAAAAGATCGTCGAAGTTTTTTCATAATTATTTTAATCATCAATTTTAAACATGTTGAGATGCACGCACACAATGATATTTTTTTTGACATTAGTTTGAATTACGAGTACATGCACACAATCACTTGCATTCACACATTCACATTGTATAGCGACGTTACACCACTACAGAGATATTTGAAACGGACATCAAAGACAAAGCTTAAGAGTTTTGGCGCCATCGAGAGAAAAGATGGTCGAAGTTTTTTCATAATTATTGAATTTCGTGTTGATATTGAGTGAAATTAGTCAATTTTGGTGGCATTTTGTACTATTTTGTTCAGTGAACGTGCACAAATGAAATAATCATGAAGAAATTAGCGTATCGTGTATTTCCTCGTTGCCGCCAAATTTAATTACATGAGCTTGAGTAAACAGGCCACCGCTTTACCCAAGAGCCTGACATGACTTCCTGACGACTTATGACTGATGACTAATTAAAATTAATTGAAATTGATATAAAATTTTATGCAAATTTCTACTTGACTAATGGCTAAATACTAACGTGAAGGCCAAAACCTAAAGAAAGAAAGAAACCAAAATTAAAATTGCCCTATTTGCAATGACAGCGAAAGTAAACATTTTTAAAATATCCGAATAATTAATTTTTTCATCAAATATGTTTTCTTAGTTAATTAATAAACAGAATTATTGTAATAACTATTAATAAATTAGCATCTGACTGCGTACTATATATGAATTACAGCTAAATTATTATTGGCGTAAAAATATGAATGTATGTGTAATAACAGCTAAATTTAAATCATATTATGATGTGTTAGAATTTAAATTTTGACCTCTTACTTCTACAGTAAGGTAAAATGATAAAAAATATCCTACTTCCTTCTAAAACTGTCTTCTTTCGGCCATATTTAATCACCTAGACCTATGTTTCTTTCTAAATGCAAAAAAATGTAGAGCTTCAAATTTGTAGATTGAACTTTGCTCAATTCTTCACATTTATGTTTTTGTTAAAGTTGGATTTAATAGCAGGTGTAGGTACCTGCTATTAAATCCAACTTATTTTATTTACGTTATATTTAATGTTGATTTTGAATCTAGGTAATATTTAGTCAGGTACGTGATTTATCGTTACACATACCTAACTACCTACTCGTATTGTAAAATCATAAACTTATTCTCCGCAACCAGCTTGTTTGTATGAAAAGGAAGCCACACAGGTTTGTCAGGATCGTGAGGTCTGGCACTCGATACTCTTTGCCTACCCCGTAAGGGACTTGGCGTGAAGATATGTATGTATTTTATTTATGATAATAGAATGCAAACAAGCAGTCGGATTTCCTTATGGTAAGAAATTCACACCGTCTGGAGACACCAAAAGCGGTAATGGTGCGTTGCCAACCTAGGCCGGGAAGTCAGGCCTCTAGCAAAAGTAAGTTTATCGATTACCTTACCGTCCGAACCTGAATACGTCATAGGCAAGTATTGGATGTTATGGCAGGAATAGATAGGTAAGGCGCTGGTACCAATCCGGGTGAGTCGTTGCGAAACTCTACCACCTAGTTGGATATCACGGAGTTAGTGCTGGTAAGCCTATGCTCACCTTTTACGAGATGCCTTGAAGGAAGGCAGATGGCCTATTCTGCAAAGGAGCCCGGACCAAGACAGGAAAAAAATGTATGTAAGTATTATCACGGCTTAGAAAAAATATAATCAAATGAGGACGAGAAAGATTTTTTTAAATTCTTACTGTTTTTATTTATATAAATGATGATGATATCAAGAGATCTTAATATTTAAGAAACTTGATAAACTACCTTAATTAAAAATTGAAGACCCACTGAAAATCTACGTAATATTTCATTACGATCAATTAATTCTGGACCTTGCGCGGTAAGGATAGCAGGAAGGTAGGTATTGGTAGGTCCCATATTGACGTTTTTCTTGTTGTTAGCTATTTTTTAATTCAGGCAGAAATATGTAAGGAGGTGAAACTCTTCACTCTTAATCAGATATCAGCGTGCATAGGCCTGCCGTCACTAAACGGTAGGCCTATGCTAGACTTTTACGTATCGTAAAAGTATCTAATTACGTATCGTTTTAACTTATCATTTGGGTATATAAAATATGTTGCCGCTCGACTACTCCCAAAAGACCGAAATTTTCTCCTAAAATACAGTCGCACGCATTTAAGAGTCACCGAGGACATGCTAGAAAGAGTTAATTCCGACACCATATTCATGAAATCTGTGGCATGCGCCTTGCAAAGGCATAAAAACATAGTTTCATCCATAAATTGCATGCGTTTTACATACATAATTCTAGTTAAACTTATTTTAATTACATAAACTAAAAAACGATTAATATCCGCGCCATCTATGAACACACAAAGCAAACTAACATAAGAAGCGCCATTTTTGTGTAACATGGCCAAAAGCTCGAACTATGAAATTGAATTTCTGTGTGAAATGAAATTTCACGAAAAATAAGATATATGAGTGCATGATTACACGCACATATGAAAAATTTATAAAGGTGTATAAGTAAAATTTTAAACATTATTTTCGCCGAAGCATAATGTTGCCAATTTATTGATATTAACTGGAATTACTTTTCAGTTAGTGTAGTGGCAAAAAGAAGTTTTTAAGACAGTCTTATATAAAGATGTTGAGAATTTCATTTAAAAATTCACCACGTATCCTTCTCTTATTACAAAGTCGCACGAATACGCTATTGAGTTAGACATTTCTCGAGACCTTTGAATTGATAATAACGACCGATATTTAAGGAATTGGCAATAACCACTGCCGTCAGATTGACGATCACGGTTAAAGTAATAATTAAGTTTTTTGGCGCCATCGTGAATGAAGATGGTCGTATTTTTATCACAATTATTGAATTTAGTGTAAATTATGAGTAAAATTAGTTAATGAAGAAATTAGTGTATTGTGAATTTCCTTGCTGCCGCCAAATCTCCAAAGTGAGCTTGTGTAAAGTGACCACCGCTTTACTCAAGACCCAGACATGACTTTGTAAATAGTGACTAATGACCCCAGAAAGGGGCAAATTAACTTAAAAAAATAAAGTAATAATTACTTTGTGTTGGTCCGGTCAGAATAGACCATAGATTTAGGATGTACAAGATCAACAAAGCGTGGGAGAGAGAAGTCCTTATCAGGTACAAATTGCCTTAGAGGAACAGAGAGAGAGAGAGTCAGATACCTATGTGCCAATATTTACGCGAGTAAGAGTTCATCGTATTCCTGTTATAGTGCGACGCTCTGAATTTTGTGAATTATTTCCATCATCTTACTATTTAAATGGAATAAAATGTAAAGGCAATTACGATGTCGTGTTCTGTAAGCGCTTGTGATGTTACAAAACGTTACAATCCTCATAAATACACATTTCATAGGTAAATACAACTTTGACATAAGAATATTTAGAACTGCGTTTTGTTAGTTTTTTTGCTACTTATCTGTTCAGAAGATAATTTTTACAATATATTTATTTGCATTGTTTTATTTATAAGAGTATTTTGAACTCTTAAACGGCACAAGCAAAGATATTATGTAAAATAATATTTTTTTTGTTTACGCTAGGGCTTGACAACACGGTGACGTCCTAAATATCGATGAATGTCAACCAAAGAGTATAAATACTCTTTAGCAAGAGATTTCAACATTGGTTGTTTAACCAACTTGATTTTCGTAAAATACATTTCTACTTAAGACTGAGATGCGCTTATACGTAATCTTTTTATGAAGACTTGATATTATTAAGTTTAATCATTAACGCATTCACTGCCACCAACGCATATACTTACGTGTTTTCATTACTTGCGTCCAGTGCTTTGGACGCGTCTGTGAGTACATTTATTTAGCGAGCTGTGTCCAGTGCCTATGTGCGTTACATACGAGTTCTATTAATTTTGCAATATTCTGTTTATGTCGAATAAATTATTCCCTGGACCACTCACATTTGGTAATTTTAACCGAATTTAAAAAAGAAGAGGATTTCAAATCGAAGGTATTTTTTATGTGTGTTACCTCGTAACTTTTTACTGCGTGATCCTATTAATTTATTTTTATTTGAAAACCATAATGCTGACGAGAAGCTTACCCACAGTAACTAAATAGTTGAAATATGATTATAAGAACATTCGTTCCGGTGGGAAAGTTTGTGAAGCTATACTTGCACATTACGCTGAACATTCAAGTCACAGGACAGCGATGCACCTATAGGATGTATAATGTCAATAATCTTAACCACAAGGAGAGTCGTATGCTTAACTGCTGTCTCAAGCAAGGCTTGGAACCGGTTCGAAAAGTACAGGTTCTGTACCGGTATTTAGCGGTTCCTACCATTTCGATACCTGTATACCGGTTCGAAAGGGAGTACCGGTACTTCGTATATCGGTACCGACCCGATAACGGTATCTAACAAGTACCGGTACTATAACCGAATAAACCAGTATCAATAAAGATACCCTTTAAATACAAGTGCGACGTTGCCAATTTTCCTTTTTAGGTATCGGTATTATTTTAATTTCTCATTAATGAACAGAGATATCTTCGATTGAATTGATTGAAGAAATAATATGTTTTCTAGCACCGGTATTATTTAAACAGTACCGGTACCAGAACCCTTAAATCAATAGTACCAGTATTAAGTCTGGTACCGGTACAAACAGTACAGGTAACGCCTTGGTAACGGTATTGCTTCAAGGTCATTAATACCGGTTCCTAAAAATACCGGTGTTTCAAGCCCTGGTCTCAAGTCATATGAAACGTTGTACTTTCCTATCTGTTTGGCGGGATAATAATGCCACTTATATCATTTTAACGGCTACCTTACGCTCTAACCGGAACATGATAATGAATAACATTGCTGTTTCGGCCGACAAAGACAAAGATGGTGACCCTAAAAGACAGGCTTCGCGTACACATCTACCATCTATTAGTCACTGTGCTAGTGACACATAAAGCCAATATTTCACAAATATAATGTTTTAATAATCATACAACATAAAATTTGATATTGTTTATATCATAATAGATGAGGGTAAAGAAAATATGTTAATTTACTTATAGTTTGTTAATTTATTGATATCGATAACGTACGTGACCTTTTTAACAACTCTTTTTTTAACTCATACATAAACAATTTACTCACACTCACGCATATTTTTTTTGGTTTCGCTTTTTAACTGACTTTGTTTATCTAGTACATCCTAAATCTATGGAATAGACCATCTGCATTCCTATCAGGCAGCTCGTAAAGGCGAGCATAGGCCTACCGTCACTAACACTGTGACATCTGACTAGGTGGTAGACTTTCGCAGCGACTCGCTTGGATTGGTACCATCACCTTACTTATTCCTGCCACCAATATGTCATACCACTGGGGTATCGATACTTTACTCGATACTGGCATTGGTCATCAAGTATCGATACTTACTCAATATCAATCACAAAGTATCGGTACTTAATAGTATCGTTCGATTTTGGAAAATTTTTAGTGAAAACCGTAACAAGTATTGGTATTCTTTATTAAAAGTACTAACAATATTTTAACATAAAATAATATCGCCTCTATGTTCTAGCGGTTTAGTTGTTGGACGTGACTGCATGAGGTTCGAATCTCGGGTCGGGCAAACAAAAATAAAATTGGGTTTTTACTCCCGACCATGAGCGTCGCAGGTAAGCGCTAGTACAACACGTCACCTTTAAAATAATTTAAGAAAAAAAGGTGTTACTTAAAAAAAACATATTTTGTAAATGTCTTCCGGTTAAAATTTTCTCGGGCATAGACAAACAACTGCCAAGGTTCTTTCTTTCTTTCTTTAGGTATTGGCCTTCGCGTTAGTATTTTGCTATTAGTCAAGTAGAAATTAGCATTAAAACTGAATTCAATTTTAATCAATTATAATTGAGTCATCAGTCATAAGTCGTCAGTAAGTCATGTCTGGGTCTCGAATAAAACGGTGACTTTGTTACTCAAGCTCGTCTATTGAGATTTGGCGGCAGCGAGGAAATACACGATACACTAATTTCTTCATGATTACTTCATTTGTGCACTTTCGCTGAATAAAATTAATCTAATTCCCACCTAAATTAACTAATTTCATTCAATATAAACACGAAATTCAATAAGTATGAAAAAATTACGACCATCTTCATTCACGATGGCGCAAAAACTCACTGCCAAGGTTGCCAGCTACACAAAACTAGGCCTAGGATGCGTTCAGAAGCTTCAGTTTATGATAAACGTTTTTTTTTCAATGTTAAAAAAACATCCATTATTTTAAATAAATTTAAATTTCGCCTCTATGATTGCGCTACCGTCCACATAATCGAGCATGACTCATTTGTGCATTGGCAGCAAAGAATACTAATAGTCTACCGACAAGAAACTCAACTCTATACAAAAAAAAGTGGAATTAAAAACTACTCAAGCACCACCTACATTCAGCCCGACGTTAACAATTTGTGCGGGAAAATTCAAACCATATCCGTCCAGATTCTCACTTCGAAATATTTAGAATATGAAAAGATACTTATAATTCATTAACATACTAGTATATCAGCCAAAATAATCAATAATTTGACTAATTGAATGTATATTTCCGAAAACATACCAGTATGTTATGAAATATAAGTTTTAATGCAAAAAATAAAAGACAGAAGAATAAATTCTAAATTTTATTCACAATTAATTACAGAATCAAAAAATAATAACATGAACAATTAATTTTTGATAGCAAAATTCAATAGGTATTTCACAAAAATACTTATATTGCACTTTCGTCTAAATACTTGGGGAAACTCCGGGTTTTGTAAGAAGTTGTAAACCAAGTTTAATTAATATAAGAATACGCTAGTATAGTAAAGCAGTATTAGTAGTATAGTAGTAGTTTTTTTAAGTATAGTAAAAATGCTGTAAAAGACAAACTGATGGGCTAATTGTGTTAAAAGTTGAAAAACTACGTAAAACTATACAAGTGTATTCCTGTATTAAAAATTACAAATGTAAGATATCATGCAAATGTAAAGTTCAAGTTTCAAGTTTTCAAGTTAAAATAAGTTCACACACACTTAATCGGATAAGAATTGAGTGCCAAATGTAAATTCATCCCTTCATATACATATTTTTATACCACGATTTTATAAGTGACCCTCAGTAACATTTGTAATGTTGTGCCATAAAAATCTAATTAGTTGTCTCACTCATATCACTCTAGGTGCCACTTTATTGCTGGCGTAACGCACACGACTTTAGGCACAACAATAATTCACTATATTTTAAAATGTATTGTGTCAGAAAACTATTGGTTCTGTTTTTATAGGTATCTATTTTATGGCTAAAAGCGCTTGATGGGAATAATGAAAATAATACGTAAAATTTTAACATATTGCAGATTATTTTTTCCAAAATTGCAGTTTCTCTGGAAGTGGGCAAGAATCTCCGCATTTAAAACACTTGCGCCCTGGTTCCGACATTGTTTTAGCACAAGAGTCACTACCTCAAACGTTGGAGTCCTATCTCAATATTTTTGCTACGGTTGTAGAAGAACAATACCACAACACACAAACACAGTAAAAGAGTCACTTTCTCAAAATTTGGAGTCTCTATGTCAATAAATTTTGTTATGGAGGAGGTACGGAGGCTCTCTCACACAAACACTTAAAAAGTAGTACAGTTTTGGAGGAGCTGTGGCTCAACTCACAAAAATGCTGAACAGTAAGAATTATTGAGATCACCAAATCAGT
>NJDC01001820.1:100849-116404 GCA_002245475.1 Calephelis virginiensis | reverse complement strand
TTTTCAATTTTATTTATAAAACAAAACATAGTGCTATAGTTTGAAATTTTCAGCCCTTAGTTAATATAATTACAGTTTTCAACTTTTTCATTTTACGTCTATATTACAGAAGAAGACATAATAAACTTCATGCATATTTAATTACTTTTGTAATACCTATCTAACATAAATGTACGAGAAATCACATGAAACGACTTGCCTTATTTGAGACGCTGTTGTGTGGCTTTGCGTGCTGGTGACGAGAACCGTGACAGTACATTCGTATCCGAATAAAATGTCCACATAAGATATAATGTACTGTTATGATGATAACTTAGTCACCAGTGTGCGAGAAGCCTTATAATACACGGAAAAAACACTACTTTGTGTATGTGTGTGTAAATATACTACACTCACACTGACGCATTTATTTTATTTAAAAAGTCACCAGATAGCGGTTGTTTCCATAGGTCTCCGAAGTCGGTAAAGAGGTTTCTCTTTTCCTTTATGGACAGTTTTCTTTCTTTCTTTAAGTTTCGGCAATCTCGTTAGTATTATGCCATTAGTCAAGTAGAAATTTGCATCAAATTTTATATTTGTTTTATATCAATTATAAGTAGTCATCAGTCATAAGTCGTCAGTAAGTCATGTCAGGCTCTTGGGTAAAGCGGTTGCCTTTTTACACAAGCTTATGTAATGAGATTTGACGGCAACGAGGAAATATACGATACGCTAATTTCTTCATGATTATTTCATTTGTGCAGTTTTACAGAACAAAATTGTACAAAATGCCACCAAAGTTGACTAATTTCATTCAATATTAACACGAATTTTGGTGCCATCGTGAATGAAGATGGTTGTAATTTTTTCACAATTATTAAATTTAGTGTAAAATATGAGTAAAATTGGTTAATTTAGGTGGAAATTAGTTTGATTTTGTACAGAAAGTGCACTAATGAAATAATCATGAAGAAATTAGTGTATCGTGAATTTCCTCGCTGCTGCCAAATCTCACAAACGAGCTTGTGTAACGAAACCACCGCTTTACTCAAGACCCAGGCAAGACTGTGTAAATAGTCACTAATGACTGAAACAAAGAATTAATACGGAAGACATAAATTGAAAATATATAACCAGAAAAAGATTTATTAATACGGAAGACGTGGCTGTATGGACACAGATCCTTTGCCTTTCCCCGACTGGGATAAAATTAAAAAACAACAAATTAATATCAACACGAAATTCATTAATAATGAAAAAACTTCGACCATCTTTTCTCTCGATGGCACCAAAAACCTTTATCAACCTTTATGGTCAGTTACTTTACTCTGCAAAAAATGTAAACAGCTTAAAGTAACTAGGTAACAACAAAATATAATGTAATAACTTCAAAAGTTAAAAATAAATGAAAAACTTCACTAAGGAGTTCTTAATACTCACTTACTGTCATCTCATGGCAGTTCAGTGGTACTGTTTTGAAGATATAGCGAAATTGGTCGTAATAATGTTATTTACAATTTGTAAGGAGATAGAGTCACTTTTCATACATTTTGAGTCCCCCCCCCCTCCTGTATTATAGGTACCTACATATAAATAGGAATAGGGTTCAATGGGTACCTATTATAATATTGTGATTGATGTAAACATTTTTTTCTTTTTTTTAAGTTATTTTTCCCCTTTCTAGGACCGGCTAAGACCTTTGAGGCCATGCTGCCACATCTTCCGTATTCATTAATTCTTATACAGTTATTAGTGACATATCTTCCGTATCAATTAATTCTTATACAGTCATTAGTCACTATTTACAAAGTCACGTCAGGGTGTTGAGTAAAGTGGTGGTCACTTTATACAAGCTCACTTTAGGAGATTTGGCGGCAGCAAGAAAATTCACAATACACTGATTTCTTCATGATTATTTCATTTATGCACATACACTGAACAAAATTTAACTGATTCCCATCTATACTAACTATTTTTACTCATAATTTACACTAAATTCAATAATTGTGACAAAATTACTACCATCTTCATTCACGATGGTGCCAAAACTCCCCCTCCATTTTTTTTCCTGCACTATGGAGGGTAGAGGTAAGGAGCGCACACTCATATAGCCTTTTGACTCAAAAAGTGACCACAAAATAGCATTAAATAAAGGGGCCAGAATGGCGCTAGTGTAGTGGAGGGTATGATGTGAATTTAACTGTTTTAGATGGCTTGAAGTTTGCTGACCGACTAAAGTAGTTATTTTATGTGTTGTAATTGAAAGTTAAACGGCTATGGTAGTTAAATATGCTATGTTATAATAATGTTTATCTTCCCTTTTTCAATTTGATTGTCAGGCTTAACTACTTTTGGCGCTTTCTTGAAAAAACGATCCTCTGGTACAACTACGCCATCTTAATTTAAGGCGATTCAGGGGACACGTTTGTAACACAGAGTGTGCACTCCTTACCTCTACCCTCCATATCCTGCACCTATTATGACTATGATTTTGACAGTCCTTATTTGATAGTTGTAGTGTTGTGACCAAATAGGTAATGATATCGATTGCATATATTTTGAACGAATACAAATACAACAAAAACATTCAAATATTTTTTTTCAACGTGGATACACTCAACAGTATACTTGCTTAGACGTCCGTGCTAGTCGTTACATTTCTTTTAATTATAGAGTATTATGTACTAAGTAAGTTAGCTTAGTTGTTAGCTATATTTTTTAACATAATACATAGGTACCTATTTTACGCTGTGTATTTTGAGTTCCCCCGTGGTGATTACTGCCCAGCTGTCAAAAATCAAAATGTCGAAAGAATCTGGTAAAATAAATAATGGTAATTTCGAAGCTTGACATGAGGGTTGAGGTATCTGTGGCAGTTTCCTGAAACTATTTACCTATACAGCGAGGAGGTTGTTTGTGAGACCAGGAGGCTGATTGTATATCTCAGAGGCCAACTCAAAATGGAAAAGTGTACATCAAATAGCTGTTAAATGACATAACTTGTGTTTTTTATCTCTATTGTATTTCTGTTGGTCACTGGATATACCAAATATAAAACAAGTCATTTTACAGCTATTTGATGTACACTTTTCCATTTTGAGTTGGCCACTGAGGTAAAAAGGTAAACAAGTGGTGATCTATAATTATTATAGACAATGCTACATATTACTTCAGACAACTACACTCGAAACAATACCCATCCCCCTTTACGTGAAACAAGATGTTAGATTTATTAAAAAAACCCTTAATCACTAGAGTTTAGGTAGATAGAAATATTATAACAAAAAAGTAATAAGAATTTATTATTGACTTTAAACTTAACTATTTTTACAACCTGCTGTCAAGTAAACGGTTCCTCTCCGGAATGAAATTAGCTTTTGAGCATAAAAGGATAACAACCTTTGAGTACTAAGCCAACCGGAGACGACACGAGAGTTAATTTATATAACAAAAGTCTGTCACTTATAGTGCGTCACGAGGCAACGCACATTAATTCGATCGTAATTTCTAGTGAAATTTGAATCATGTTAAGGTGTACGCATACAATGATAATATATATTAGACACCTGCAAATATGCGCACACAATCACATTCTGTCATATATTGACGTCAATCACTACGGAAAAAATTTGAGATAAATGAACATTAAATTAATGTTTGACACTTATCAGTATTAAAATTTGCCTATCGATGACTAACGTAGGGTCACCAAAGACCGGACGTTTTTTACTGTAAGTTAGAAATATGAAAATTGTATTTCTCATTTCGTATTTCTATGTTTAATTGACTTAAATATAAATTATAAAACATTTGGTAAGCAGCATTTTTTCGTTATCATTAAAGCAATAACATATGTAAGCCGCGCTGCTAAAGTGACAATATATTTTATCAACTGAACTTCAAATAGTCCGAATCCAAAAAACTTACAAAGTCTAAAGATCAAACAACTAAACTATGGAGTTTCTAATTTCACTTCTGTAACTACAGCATTAGAGTGCTTAAAATTGAAGGTCTGTTGTCTTAGTTAACGATAACTTATCATGTAATATAATATTCCAAAGTTATAAATTCTGCATGATGTACACGAAACACATTCTCATTTATTTTCAATTTTAATCTGATCATTTATACTCTGGCTAATTCAAGCTGAACATGGCTTAATATGCATTAAAGAGGGACGCTAAAAAAGATGGCAGTTCCGATTATGTAGGCAGCAGCAAATAATAACGGTGTGGTTAAAGTTAAATCAATGTATCCGGTCTTATTTCACATCCGGTCTTACGTCGCATCCGATCTTTGGCGATTTTACCTTAAATCAAGACAGTTACTTTGAGAGAATATGTATCTACTCATAGTATATTTTAACCCCGACGCAAAAACAAAGGTGTGTTATAAGTTTGACGTATGTATCAGTTTATTTAGGTAGATGTGTTTCTGTCTGTGATATTATAGCGTCAATATAGATAAACTAATATTAGATTTTTGATTTTGAAATTTAAATCTTATCTCAGTCACAATTGGTGAAAATATAGAATGTACGAAGTACGAGTTTTGCACTTATTTTTTGGTAGAAGTAACATTCATATGTTTTTCTTGGCATATATTCTAGTTATAGGACATAGGTTGATTTTGTAGAGATAAAAATATTGTTACCTGACAGTTGAAATATGAGCAAGACATTTTATGTTTTTGCATATGAGATAGTTGTGGATTTCTAAGTGAATTATGTAAATGAATAACAAAAAGGAAACAAAAATAAGGAATATCAGCAAAATAAGTTAAAATGCTAGACATAACAGGCCAAACAAAACGATATTTAAAAGACTACCTTTTTATCTGAGGAAAATATATAAACATAGGTTCAAGAGCAAGAGAAACAAGAGGACGAACTAAAACAATTTGAAAAAAAATAAAAAAGACAACTCTAATACGGGTTTGTTCGTAAACTATAGTAAAGGGTATGAGCAAACACAAATGGTGAGTTAAACGCAACTCTTAAACATCATATTTAAAAAAGTGGAAATTTTCTATTAATAAACTTGGGACTCTAGGCCAACAATACATAGAAAGAGAACATGAGCATTCCGATGAAATTCAACAAGACTCAATTGAGTTGATATCAAAATTTTTACATGCGATGTTTGCGTAAAACGAATATGAATTTAATACAGATATTTTGTATGGTTTTGTACGTTAAAATTTATTTAATTTATCATTTACAAATGTTTATCGTTTACGTTTACGTCAAAATATGGAGAAGAAATAACTCCGCAATAGTAACATTTAGTAAATATTTGCAAAACACTTTTCAGGCTAGAGCTCTAGATAGAGCTAGAAGAATCAACTAACTTTTGACTGATCAAGACTTCTAATCTCAAGACAATGTAGACAAAGAGTGAGGAAAGCCATGTTTGGATATATTTTGAATCATGAAAATAGATCCCCAGGATTTTGACAAATTTAGAAAATGTTAAAAAATATTTAGATCATTCTTAACGGTGAAGAATTTCCATCGATACGTGGATTAAGTTAAATTAAGTTGACGAAATAACGATGAAAAATAATCGATATCGGTATTAGGATTTTAAAGTCACATTACTCATTTAGCTACGGTGTGGCTAAGGTTGAAATTCGGACTTCCTATATGAATAAGATCTGAAAATGTTTTGAAATATTTTATATAACATTAATAGTTATCGTTCTTTAAAGTGTTTTTTAATTAGTCAATTGTATTATTGCGGTTTCATTGGATACGGCCCAAAATCTATATCAAACCTTTCGTTGTATTTAACATAATAGACACCATCAATAACATCATGAGAAGTAAAATAAAAGTAAAATCAGACCAGAGAATCAACAAAAAAAATGTGTTTTTTCCAATATTGTAATTAAAAACAATATTGTTTGGAATGGGATCTGTGCCCGGTTCGCAATAGGCTTGCCACCTATCAGATCGTAGAGCTTAGTGTCTTTCGTGGATACCCTGGTTGTGCCTCTGTGCTAAAAGGCGATCATAGGCTTACCGTTACTAACACCGTGACATATGACTAGGTGGTAGAGTTTCGCAGTGACCCGCCTGGATTGGTACCACCGCCTTACCTATACCTGCTGCCATAACGTCATGACGTATTCCGGTTCGGAGGGTAAGGTAGCCGGTAAATTTACTTTTGCTCGAGGCCTAACATCCCGACCTCAGGTTGGCAACGCACCATTACCACCTTTGGTGTCTCTAGGCGGCGTGAATTTCTTACCATCAGAAAATACGTCTGCTTGTTTGCCTTCCCATATCATAAAAAAAACATAAATTAGACAATACCCTGCTTTAAAATTGAGTCGTATATTAAGTAATGCTAACTGCCCTTTAAGTTTTTTGTAGTTTTGAGCTCGTTTAATTGTTAGATTAAGAACACTGGCTTACAGGAACAAATTTTTGGTTTGGTGCAGCTCTGTTCACATCTGTAATCGGTAAAGTACGTAGTATGAATGACATTGTTGCTACTAGATGTCAGATGACAGCTCTAGTTTACCTACAATTCTCATTTTAACTTTTATCTGGTTTTATTCGAAATCTATCCATATACTATTACTCTTATGACATTAATTGTATAAATTATTAAGGATAATCTCACTCAAGAAAATCAGTAATAAAAAACGGGTTGCACTCCGGGAGTGCCGACAGAAGTGAAAACTTGAATATTAACGTTGTTCATTTTTGATTGCTTGTAATGGTTAGGGAATAATTTTGCACGAATTGCTTTAATTATCAGTACGAAAGTACTATAATTTATGTATTAGAATACAATATTCATTTTGTGCGCTATCGTATACAAAAATGACAACACGAACATTATTGCAAGCGCCCTGCGCCGTCTTATTAGCGCAAGCGCCCTGAACCGTCTTACGTATTTTTGTCACGTCACGTGGTCTGACGTGAGCTTAGAAGTTTTTACACATTCCAAAAAAAAAAGTGCACAACGCCTATAAAAAAGCTTTAACTTCAAAATTTTTTGTAATGTATATTTTCTAATACTTTCTCTAAAATATGTATTCCTTTTCGAATTTATGAACAAGAGCTGATATGAAAAAGTGACTAGATTTCTTGTATCAGCTCACTAAATATACCCAAAATTAGGTATGAAATCTTGACACAAAAACGAGTGTAAGCTATTGTAATGGATTACTATTTTCTTAAATTTGGTGTGGTTTTTCATTGCCGTATCGTACACAATTTGCATTTTATTTCAAATTCAGCTATCTCCCAAATCAAGCCAGTTCCTATCCTCGCCATGTTCATCATTGACCTATGAGAAGCTTTGACTTTGATTAAACGTTATAACGGAGATTGTTATGAAAATAATGTAAAATTTATTTTGAGAATTAATGTCAATATATGTGTGATTTCAAACAAAAAGTTGCAAAAACTGAAGCTAATGAAACTAAACCACATTTATGGAAGACGAATATAAAAAGTTAAAATCGGTGAATACAAGATTTTTATGTTGTTTAGCATTAGATTCTAGTACATTATACTCGTAAAAGTAAATAATTTTTTTTAACGTTAATTAAGTTAAACAAATTAGTGTTATTTCGTTCGTTGTAAAGTGGAAACCTCAAAAAAAATTAAGTATCCATTTGTGTGTATGTCTGTCTGTGAGTCTGTCTTGGCACTTGAAAAGGTAAATGGCCTTTCATGTAAACCAATAGAAGGTAATGATAGTTTGTGCAGAATTTTCACCAGTGAGATTACTAAATATTATTAATGATATACAGGGTTACTTTCAAAAGGCCAGCTAAATTTTAATATCAGGAAGTTAAGACTAAAATAATAGTAAATTTAAAATATTAATTGCCAAATATAATATTTACTATTATGAACATTCATTTAAAAGTCCGTCTGATAAGAATAACTTATCGAACAACCTGTTTACTTTATGACTTAATACGGATCCGATCTCGCCCTATCCATACCCGGTATATTCCTTAGTATGCTAATTTTAGTTTAGAGTTCAAACATCATCTCTCAGTGAAAAATAAAATCGATATTCGGGTATACCACTAGGTCTAACTTAGTTATTGGAGTAATACTTAGTTAGATAACAATGCAATCTTAAATAAATGAGTACCTACAGTTATTCTTTTTTTATTCTACTAAAAATTATTTGGTAATGATTTGGAGGTTTCCAGAATCACATGACTTAATTTAGCCCCAATTAGCCCAACCATAATTTGTTGACAACTCTGTGCAATAATGTTTTTATTAGCTTTTCTTGAATATTTAGTGCATTGTTTAGGGAAATTAAAAAAAAATCTCCTGTGAAAAGTAAAGTTATGCTTCAATCAAATGAATGTTTTAAATATTGTTGTACACTAAAAAATACTATTATCATGCCGTTCGCAGTATGACAAATCGGGCGGGTCGCGCAGCAACTATTTTTATATAAGCCATATGACCGCTTATTTCGTACCTTTGGCAGGGGGGAACGCCTGTGAGCGGCGTCTCCTGTTTATTTAATACTCAAACATAACCACTCATTTGGCACCGAAGTTGCCACTAAAGAATAAAATAATAGGTTTCATAATACTATTAATGATAACATACATAATAAATAATAATATAATGTAACATAACAATTATAGCTATTGTCAGTTTCTACTATGAAGAATGTTAAGATCATCACGACATTATAAATTAACTCATGCACATTGACATTCCTTGAAGTTTCAAATTCAGCGTGTGCAATACAAATTGCTGTAGCAAATGTTACAGCCAACTCCACTGGCAGCACAAACTTCGCAGGTTACATTTAAAACTTCTTGATCCTTTTCGTTGCATTCTAAACTGCAATGATATGGTATGGTAATGCGAAAGCTAGTTTGCAATGAATCAATGTTACACATTACAATACCTAAATAAAAATAAATGAATTTGCTAAAAAGAGCGGTACCTATACACCTACTACATGCACGTAGCATATGCCTACATGTTGTACACTTAACTACATCAAAGCTAAAACCTTTTTCGTAAGATACAACATCGGTACCTACCTACAGCTACAAAGCTATAATGTATATTCGTTGTCTTTAACACACAAAACGTAATGGTAGGTAGGGTAACTATTCTATTTGAGTTGCATTTTTCCATTACGACATTAGTTGGGTATTTTTTTTTGATAAATTATTATTAAGCATATCTAAGTAGTAGCAAGGAGAGTTTACTTACCACTGCATTTTTATTCCTCGCATTTCAGCTGCAATAAAATCACTTTTAATTGATAAATAATATGCAACCATTAATCCATCTATTTTAGGTAGATTACGCGATTGCCCTTTTTCGAATTCTTCATCCATTTAACGAAACTTTGAATGCCTATAAAATTAAAACTACTAGGTATTTTTGACTACAACAAAAACTAGTGTATTTGTATACTTATAGGCTTTACGTAGACAAATTTTCAAGCAATTTGGCATACCTAGTAACATTCTTCATTCGTGTTACAACATCGTTTTTAAGGATATCGTTCATCGATGTTTCTAGTTTATGAACGACATAATATCGATATTTAAAACATTGAGAATTCGATCATCCCTATTGGCAGCCGCCATTTGTTTTGAAATAACGCCGCCATTTTTTGACATAAGTAGAAGCCGGTGTAAAGTTTGAGCTTGGAGGCGTCTTATAAAGACAATAATTTTTATCTAAAGATTTCGAAGTAATCGAGACTCAAAAATGGTAATTTTTTTTGTTAAGTGCAGTATTTTAATGCTTAGTTTTGTAAAATGACTTTATTTATTGTAATTCCAAACAATTGAGATTTTTTTTCTATGTTTTGATATGAATTCAATTTATTGTTTCAGACTATCGGAAAGAATAATAAAATGCAACAGCATTTAAACTATCGTGTACGAGTTATATTACAAGACTCTCGTACATTTATAGGCACCTTCAAAGCTTTTGATAAACATATGAATTTGATATTAGGAGATTGTGAAGAGTTCAGAAAAATCAAGTCAAAAAACAGTAAAACTGCAGACAGAGAGGAGAAAAGAACCTTGGGCTTTGTGCTGCTGCGAGGAGAGAATATAGTGTCCTTAACAATTGAAGGACCGCCTCCTCCTGAAGAGGGGCTACCGCGGGTACCGCTTCCGGGTGGTATCGGTGGGCCGGGTGGTGGTCGTGCCGCAGGGCGGGGGTCTGGTATGGGAGGAGCGCCCCCTGGACTCCAGGGACCTGCACGAGGAATTGGTGGACCATCTCAGCAACATATGGCTCCTGGATCTAGGGGCCAGTTATCTGCTCCTCCACAAATGCGAGGCGGTCCTATGATGGGAGGACCACCTCCAGGTATGATGGGCGCTCCACCTGGCATGGGTAGAGGAGGCCCTGGAGGACGAGGGCCACCGGGGATGCGTCGTTATTAGTGTTAGTGATGTGACCAATGTAATTTCCTTGTATTTCTTCTACTCTAATAAATATTTGGTAAGGATAATTTTAAGTTTGAATCATTCAAGTAGATACTATATTCATAGATGTCACAATTTGTGGTGAAAATATATTTAGATTAGTATAGTACAGAGAATTAGTTTAGTTTTGACGTAAAGGTTTGTCTGATACTGCCTAATTACTTGAACACGACACCATCCATTTCTTAATTAGAACAATTCGAACATTGGTGACCATGGATTGATAAACATGTAATTGGGGGTTAAAAAAAGCTTACTATATTAATAAAAAAATAACTCACTTTTAAATATGTCAGGCTCATTTGATTCCTCCAATTAGCATTTCTATATTTTGTCAAGTTAGTTATATGTCATATTATAACACCACTTTTTTTCCCTTAGGAAAAACTTGACTATTTTTTATTTAAATATCATTCTTATTAAAATTAATTAGTTGTTATTCAAGCTACTAATACACCTGAACTCAAATACATTTTTACTGAAAACATTACATGACATGAGTAAAGCTCTGTTGTGAGCTACTTTCGACTATATCTAAGTAATATGCTTGTCTCATTGTTTATACATGATTTAATTCCTGGTTGAGGGTGATAACTACACCAAGGTTTTCTGTAAAATAGCGACTCCCCCTTATGGTACCATCGCTTATACCTGCTACCATAATGTCAGTCCTTGGTGTTGACGTGTACCGGTTCGGAGGATAAGGTAGCCAATAAATTAAAAATTGGCTCGAGGCCTAACATCCTGGTCTCAGGTAGGCAAGCACCATTACCACCTTTGATGTCTCTAGGTGGCCTGAATTTCCTACCATCAGGGAAATTTGTCCATTTAATTTGACCTATTTTTTTGTTAGTGAGAAATATTTGCTGCATATTGTATCTTCACAGACAATGACAAGTACTGCATTTTTACATGTGATTAGAGTATTAAAGTGTAGTATAAATTTACTACACTCTAGGCCACAAAGCAACAAATAAGTTTTAAAACACAAATGGTATTATTAATACTTATACTCTATACAAGAATCGGGGTATTGTTAGGCTCTGGCATCGGTGCTGTCATCTTACAGCTTGTTTCTACTGAGACAGCTGCATTTTTGTGCCAAAGAAAAATTCAGTAGCAAGGTCAATGGTAACATGCATTTCTCATGTAAATAGCATCTTGTTAATTCACTGCAAAAAGTTACAGGAAATTAATAAGTGATAAAACATATTGTTTATTAAAACACCAAATATATTTGTTAATATAAAATATGCATTACATTATTTACTAGAAAAGATATATTATGCTTGGCATCTATATACTTATTTTATTATTATTAAACTGTAGAAGGGTGAATTCTGCACATTAAGCAACAATTGTACAATTTTTGATTCATGGTAAGACTGTGTTTTAGAGTGTGTTCTGCAATTTTTGTAGTTTAGAAAATACAGACGTAAAACTCAGTATAAAGTGTTCAAATAACTTAAAATCAGGAATGTAGAGAGAAACATTTGAATGTGCAGGTCTGACATTATTTATAATTCATATCTTCACACCAAGGGCCACCTGCTATGCAGTCAGAGAGTATCATGTAACCAGTGAACATAGTTTAGCAAGTACTGAAACTAAATCCATAAATGTAATATTTCCAAAAAAATATTGCTACATATTGTATCGACGATACAGAACCCAAAACGAGGGATAAAATTTAAATAATAATACAATCCTCGTGATAACTATCTCTTACAAAAATGTTAGTAGTGACTAGTAATTTGGTCTGACAATTTGAAGAAAACATATTCTTGGTTGATACAGCATATTGTATATGTTACATGTACCATAATTAACAAGACCGCTGGTGGTCGAGCGGTGTGCAGCAACTGGCCTGATAGGGATCCACCGCCTTACATATACCTGCTGCCGTGATGTTATGTTCAAGTCTAGAGGGTAGGGTAGCTGGTAGACTTGTAAAATAGGCAAATTTTTTGCCGGAATTACCAAAAAATTTTTTGGCGGAAAATTGCAAATTAAATAATTTAATTTAGATTTAGGCCTTACACCTCGGCAATAACACAGCAACGCACCTGAAGCACCTTGGTGTGAGTGAGGCATGGCGGCAGGAATAGGTAAGGCGGTGGATCTCTACACGGGCAAATTTCTGAACAGTATTCCACTACTAGTGGTCTTGGTACTACCCTATATTTTAACCTGTGCTCACCTGGCAGAGAGCCAGATAGCCTGTTCTACTCTGTGGATCCAGACCGACACAGGGAAGATTTTCAAATGTTTGACAATTTTCTTGATTGTATTTCTTTATTTCTATGTATGCTAACAATTACAGTATTTATTTAAAAGACTCCACCACTCCATTTTTGTAACTGTGTAAACATATCTAAATGAAAAAGGCTAGTTTGAACCCGAAGTCCGACATGTTAGCGCGCTAAAAATGTTCGCAACGACGGGTGCAAATAGCCGGTCACACTTGTGTCTATCGTGCCATAGCGCGAAGCTTGTGACACTACGACTAGCATGGGCATGTGGCGGCTGACGATCTAGTGGCAGTAGCCGCAGGTGGGGTGGCAGCGCTTGCCGTCGACGCCACAGCGGCAGCCGGCAGAAGTGTCCCCGCGGCCGGCGGGCCCCCAGCGCGGCCCGCGCGTCACCCAGCAGATCTCCGTCTTGCAGGCCGAACACTTCACCCAGTCGCACCCCCACTTCTTCGTGATTATCGCCTTACACTGGGGACACTCGAGGGCCTCCCCACGAGATATGAGCGAGTTTAAAAATGCCAGAGTACCCTCGTCTGTGTCATTTCTTTCGGCGGCTGATACGGCTTTTTTCAATTTTTCTTGATACTGTGCACAAGATTCTCCTTCATGGACAGCCTGGAATATACAATTATACTTATACTATTGCAGGCAGCAGGGGTTATTTAGAGAAGGCGACAAACAACTCCAGCTGACTTATTCTGTCATTTTTTCTAATTTTCGTTTGAAGCCAAACTAGTGGTCGCCCGTTGGTCGAAGTTTGACCATAATAAATTTTAATATCTTATTGATAAGAACGCCATCTTTATTTCTCGAGATCAACTACATTGTTTCCAAACTTTTTAGTGCGCCATCTGTGATTTAGTGTTTTTCTGTAGTGTGGGTAATATCTATTTATTGATTTAATGTAGGTACTTTATAAACATTATTATTGAAAAATATTAGCGTTCTGCACTTCTACTACACATAAACTATAAATGTGACAAATTTTATGCTCCTGCGTCCGCGCAATTTTCGTAAAAAAGGGTCTTAAGTTTTGACATCACGTATTCTACCTTTAGATACACGACAGTGTCCCCGTCGTGACTAGCAAAACGGAAGGCGAGGGCGCTACCTAGCTACCTTTTCTTGAAACGTTTAAATAAATAAATATCCCAGGACAAATTACACAAAAAGATCTCAGTCAATGAATGAGTTGTGTTAGTCAATGACACTAATACATAGAAATACTTAAAATAATAATACATAGAAATACAAAAATACAGACATCGATGGTAATTACACAAATGCCTGTCCCCGTCGAGAATCGAACCCGAGCCACGCGATTACTTTTTAGTCAGAAGAGTAAGGCGTGTCTAACCCCTCGACCAACGAGATGGGTAAAAAAAATAGATGTGTGCAAGTATAGTCCATTTTATAATAAAAATAACGCTGCCCGGGATTATATATAATATGCCCGGTTGGCGATAGGGTTGCCATCTATCTTATTTAAGGACTTAGTGTATTTGGCTAGTCGTAGGTGCTCTGATTGTGCCTCTGCTTACCGGTTCGTAAGATCTCCGACATCGGTGTTCGGAGACTCACTTATATATGCAGACTGATCTTCAGTAGCAAACAAGAGTGTGCACCTACTTTAAGGTGTATACTGTACAGGATAGCTTAAGTTTATGCCGGTAGGTCTGGTGGTGTATACCAATCAAGCGAATGATCTTAAAGATCGGTAACATTTGGAACTTTTCGGCTCTTACAAGGTAACTGGAAGCTAGGTTAGTCTTATATTGTAAAAAATAATAAAATAAAAAAGTTCAGTGAAAGTGCACAAATTAAATAATCATGAAGAAATTAGTGTATCGTGAATTTCCTCGCTGCCGCCAGATCTCCTAAAGTGAGCTTGTGTAAAGTGACCACCGCTTTACTCAAGACCCTGGCGTGACTTTGTAAATAGTGACTAATGACGGTATAAGAATAAATAATACGGAAGACATGTGAATAATGACTGTATAAAAAATAATACGGAAGACCTTGCAGCATGGCCTAAGGGTCTTAGCTGGCCCCAGGAAGGGGCAAATTAATTAAAAAAAAAATAAACAAATAAATATTACCTGACAAGGAATACAGTTAGTTTCCTTGCAAACTGGACAAGGAAACTTCCTAACTGCAGGTTCACAAAAAGCCCATCCACTACAATCAGTTGTTCGACAGTGAAAAGTATTTCTGGTCCCGCATTCTGCAGCTGCTAGCCCACGCGCCAGCCATTTTTCGTAATCTTCTGGTGATAGAAGAGCACGTATTTCACGCTCTTGCAAGGTACCCGAACAGCCCACGGCTAGGCAAGCAGCAGTTGGTTCTTCACAATGTCGCACAGCATCAGCAAGACATTCTCTACAGAATACGTGGATGCATTCTCGTAAAACTACTCCTTCACCAACCGCTCGTTCTTCCAGACACACTTCACATTCAAAATTCTCTGAATTCGGAACAAGTGCTTCTTTCTCAAGGTTTATTAGCTCTGTGTACACCTCACTACTTGTACTGGCTTGAGTATCCGTTTTATGATTTTGGATCGTGGATTTACCATCTTTTTTCGTATCTAAAACAAAATTGACTTGTAACCGACAGTATTCATATTAAATATGACCAAAGACAATATATATAATAGACCTACAATGTCCTATGTCATTGTGTAATTCAATAAGTAACTCCTTTCTAAGACAACAGATGTCACTATGGGTATCAAATTTTCTTATAACGACGGGTTTTACAAATTATACGTCTGATCTGACCCTTACATTCGTGTAATAGCAATGTAAATTTATTAGATGGCGCTGTTCCCAGTCATTCTGAAGTAACCTTTTATATTTTACGC
>NJDC01001820.1:89344-100779 GCA_002245475.1 Calephelis virginiensis | reverse complement strand
CAAAGTTTCTGACTATCGCACAACGCCATCTAGATTTAGTCAGAATTTCAGGGGAACGATTTTAATGTATGACATTGTCAATCTATTATATTTACTAATCTCTGATATGACAAAGCTCGTAGATTTAACTAAATAACTGGGCTCGAAGTATTTCCCCGTGTTGGTACGGACTCCTTTGCAGAATAGACCATCTGCCTTTCTACCAGGCAGCTCGTAAAAGGCGAGCATAGGCTATCCGTCACTAACACCGTGACATCCTACTAGGTGATAGAGTTTCGCCGCAACTCGCCCGAATTTGTACCACCGCCTTACCTATTCTTCCTTACCTTACGTGCTCCGGTTCGAAGGGTAAGGTAGCCCGTAAACTTACATCATAAAAAAAAATAACAGGCCTTATAGACTTATAGTCCTTACAACTCTCGAAGGCGAGAGGGCTTTACCTACTTTATAATATCAAAGACAATATTCTCTGATAATATTAATCTAATAATTACTTAATTGCGTATTTTGTAATTTATTGCCTAAGATTAAACACAAACAAATTTTTTGTGCTAACCACACCGAATTTGCTTTCACACACTGGCATAATATTCCTACAAAAACATGTTCATATTAGGTAAAGCTCGCTCGCCTTCGTTAGTTTCGAGAACTGTTTTGGCGGTAAAGGTTTGTTAACGGATCTCGAGGATTGGTACTACCGCGTTGCTTTCCTGGCGCGATAGCGTTAATACCTGTTACTGCAAAGAGGGTGGTAGAGTAGTAAAAGATCGTCATGCTCGTAAACCCCGAACAGGTAGACACCGGCATAACCAGGCCCTATCGACACCCGGGCACTTATCCAATCCCGAAAACCATTTTTATTTGATAATTGAAAAACACATTATTTTGAGTTGCGCGAGCCGGAAATCTAACTTGGGACCTAAAGGTTAAGGCCGACACCGGAATACTACCATAGAGGCTACTGCCTTCCCTACTGGGAAGTTAGTAAACTTGACATCCTTCATAAAAGACTAATCCATTACATCTCAACCTAAAGTACAGGTCTGTTAACTAAAGCTGGCACGTTCACAGTACTCATACTTATGCAATTCACTATGCAGGTTGTTCAAAATAAAAGATTTTGATTCAAAGTGCGACTCAACAAGGCCCATATTTAGAAACTGATATTAGTGCATGCTGAAACTGATGTCTGCCAAAATTCTTTTAGAAGTCATTTTATTGTAACCAATTCTAACCTCCAAATATGTAAACAATACCATGCGTGGCGCGTTGATCACACGTGACTGACGCTTGGTTAAATACCAAAAAGGCCACACTACTAAAAACCGTAGCAAAAGCAAAACAATAACTGTCCCTTTCACACTCATAAGCTTGACCGCACAAGAAAGAGACAGGCAGACTTTTCATGATGCGACGTCACGTTGCGCACTTATTCACAGACGCACAAGCACAACGTGTAAATGTGTTGTAGGTGCCAGCTTTTGATAAACGACCTGTAGATTTTTCATCATTGTCACCTATGGTGTCTATAGGTGACATGTATAACACATGGTGACGTGGCGAGAATACCATCAGGAAACCCGTCTGCTTTTTGCCTTAATATCAACAAATGAAAAATAGCAACTATACTGACCGGTTGGTTCCACCAAGCAGAGATAAAACGGCGCAGCAAATTCTGGTCCCGCAAGCGCGACTACTGATGTATTTTCGTCCGTGCAAAGCGTCTTTCCAATAATCCAACGTTGCAATTGAATCGCAATATCCAGTGATGTTGCCGCTCGTTGTCGTAAATCTCGCAGATTAGCCTTTCGCGAAATGGTTAAACAAATAGGACCTCTGGCAGCTTCTTTATCCTCTACCCACACCTCGATCCTGTAAAACACGTAAAAAAAAGTAGTAATAAGGATTTTAGCATTGATACTTATTCGAATTGCCGTATTTGTGTATTATTTAGTTCAGTTTTTGGCATGAGCGTTAACATTTATGTCTTTAGTCAAGTTGAATTTTGCTTCTAGATACCCGATTTAACAAAATCGGGCTTAAATTAGTCATTACTAAAGAAAGTCATGTCAGGGTCTGGAGTAAAGATGATGACATCTTATTACTCAAGCTCATTTAATATTATTTGGCGGGTTACTTTATAAATAAAAAAAAACGCTACCAAAATTGACAAACGTAATTTTTCGTACTTTTTTCACAATAATTGAATTTAGTGTAAATTATGAGTAAAATTAGTTAATTTAGGTGTCAGTTTAATTTTGTTCAGTGAAAGTACACAAATGAAATAATCATGAAGAAATTAGTGTATCGTGAATTTCCTCGCTGCCGCCAAATCTCCCAATGTGAGCTTGTGTAAAGTGACCACCGCTTTACTCAAGACCCAGACATGACTTTGTAAATAGTGACTAATGACTGAAATAAAGAATTAATACGGAAGACATGGTAGCATGGCCTAACGGCTCTCACCGGTCCCACAAAGGGGCAAATTAATTAACAACAATTGACAAACGTCACTAAATGTATACACGAAATTCAAAAATTACTTATATCTTGATAGCGCCAAAACTAAATTTGTATGTTTTATTCTCGAGAGATGATTTATATTAGAGGAGATATTGCGTATAATTCAAATAAACTTACCTAAAATCAATCAAACGATTAACGTTGGTGCAACTATTAACGATCCATCGCAATACATAAACACGCGTGGTTTGTTTATGATAAATATCTTTTATCTTTTTAAAGAAGTAAAAAATGTAAATTAGTTAAATTATATCTGCGGATTTTCTGTCGTTACGGCTGGAATGTTGATGGCCACTGTTTTTTGGGATTGTGAGGGAATATTACTCATTGATTATAAAAAAAAGGTACCACTATAACCGGAGAATACTACGCAACGATATTGGAAAAGTTAAAGGAGGCAATTAAAGAAAAACGTCGAGGAAAATTGACCAAGGGTGTGTTGCTTTTGCAAGACAACACGCCGGTTCACAAGAGCCGAGTTGCTATGGCTGCTCTGCACACGCATGGTTTCGAACCACTTGTTCACCCACCCTATAGTCCAGACCTGACCCCTAGCGATTTTTATTTGTTTCCAAATTTAAAAAAAGAGCTAAGGGGAACGAAATTTTCCGACAATAACGAAGGCAATTTCGGCGCATTTTGAGGCCAAAGACAAAAAATATTTTTTCGATGGTTTAGAAAAATTAATTCACAGATCGAATAAATGTATTAGACTTAAGGGTGATTATATTGAAAAGGAAAAATAAATTTATTATTATATTTTATTAACAACCCTTTCATTCTGCGAACTTTTGGACCTCCCCTCGCATGTTGTAGGTACGTTGCTGCCCTGTGGCTGATATTGGTCAATTATGCAAGTTGGCCGGCTACCCTAACCTTTGGACCTGAACATGGCAGATTCATTATGGCGGCAGAAATATATAGGCGGTGGATCCCTACCCAAACAAGTTGCTGTAGAGCACTCTACCACTAGTGATCTTGTTGGGTTTTTTTTATGTTACAGGAAGGCAAACAAGCAGACGAATTTCCTGATGGTAAGAAATTCACGCCGCCTAGAGACACCAAAGGTGGTAATGGTGCGTTGCCAACCTGAGGTCAGGATGTTAGGCCTCGAGCAAAAGTAAGTTTTCCGGCTACCTTACCCTCCGAACCGGAACACGTCATGACGTTATGGCGGCAGAAATAGGTAAGGCAGTGGTACCAATCCGGGCGAGTCGCTGCGAAACTCTACCACCTAGTCAGATGTCACGGTGTTAGTGATGATAAGCCTATGCTCGCCTTTTACGAGCGGCCTGGCAAGAAAGGCAGATGGTCTATTCCGCAAAGGAGCCCGGACAAAACGGGGGAAAGACCCATTTCGCCTTATTCGCCTCTTAAGAGTCGCCAGGCAGAACGGGACTATTCTACACAGAGGAGAGGACCAAGACCAAGACGGCATAATAATAAAAAGCATTACTCACGTAACTGAATTGTCCGTTTCTTTTACTTTCGAAGTTGATGGCTCCCCTAACTTGACATTTTCATTTTTGATATCACTATTTATGAACGTTGTTTTCGTAATTTCGTTTTGAGTCTGAGCTATCCCAATAGAGTTAGTAGTAGATGTACTATTTTTAACTTGATTATCCTGTTTTCTTTCTACCATATCTCTAGTTTCATTTTTTAAACCTGATTTATTGTTAACAATATCTGTTTGATTCATCACACCCAAGGTATCCATTACTATTTGCGAAGAAAAAGATAAAACTGAACATGACAACCTTAGTTTTGCTAGTTTTGCGGCAACCTCTGCTGCTGTTTTCTCATCTCCGTTAGAAATTGATTGTTCTAGTTGATTTATAAGAGTTCTACGTCTGGCGTAAGGGTTTATGTTTTCGACATTCTTTTCAGCTATAGCCGATGCATTACTTGATCCAGATGTGATAGGATTTAATACAGCATCTCGTCTTTCTGTTAGTGATGTGGCTTGCGAACTGGTCTCTTTTATCTCTTTTAGACTACCATCAATTGGTGATAACGAAGGCGAGACTGACACTGATGTAGGGGCAGTAATATTCTTACTTTTAGGACTATGTAACTCAGTTTTTGCTGGCTTATCGCTTTTAGGACTATACAACGGATTTAGTAAAGATGAAACTTTTAACGGTGATTGTGAAACCATATATTTGTTGGAGTTGCTGCCTTTTGCATTTTCATTATTACTCTGTATTTGTTTTACTTGATTTTTACCGTCTACAATACTTGTGTCACATGATTTTCCTGCTTGTGAAACACTAGATGTAGATTTTATATTAGGCCCAGACGTTAATGCAGTCGTTAAACTAACTTGTGAATTTTCTGACTTTGGTACTACTGCGTGGCGTAAATTTGTTTTTTCAATTACATTTTCTTTTCTTTGGTAAATTTGGTAATTTGGTGTATTTGTATCTTTTTCCTGTGTTTGTTTTACGACATAGGCTTTGTCCTTCATTACATTAGATGCATCATTATTTTGTTGATGATTGCTATTAATGTTACCAAGAAGTATACTGGTTTGTTTTGATGTAGCTAACGGGGAACTATTAATGTTAGACTTTGCGATAACAGACTTATTTTGAGACAAATTTTGACTACAATCTTTATGAGCTGATTGAGGCATAGGATATGAATTTAAAAAGTTTTCTTTAGCATTCATTTCCACGTTTTTTATTTGTTCTTTGTTTCTTGGACTTGAAATATGAATGTTTAGGTTGTTTTGTGATTGATGTTCATTTACACTTATGTTAGATTCCGGAAAATCACATCCTATTCGCAATGTGGAGGTTTCCGTTATAGGTATCGTTTTAGAACTGCTTAACCTTTTTTCATGTTTCGAACGTTTTGGCAATGAATCTTTCATTTCCTTTAACATTTCTTTCAATTTTTCTTTTTCATCAACACTTTTTGCAGTTTTGCATTGTAAAGCGGTTTCTGTTTGAGTATACATATTTGACCCGTCTATGGTAATTCTTTTTGCATTCGAAGTAACTGATTTTCCTTCAGGTAGACAATACACACAAGATACAATTGTTGCATTATATCTTCGTAAACATTTGGTGCAAATCCAGACATTCGTTTCTGTCTGCTGTTTGTTGCTATTTGGATCATTAGATCTTAGCACTTTATTTCTCTCTATTATTTCTTGAGCTTGTTTGTCTACTTCACTAATCGGAAGTAATTTAATGTGACTTGTATCTATTGCGGAATTTCTTTTCCTATTCACGAAAATTTGCTTAAGAAAACCTTTATCTCTAGAAGAATTATGTTCACTATTCGAATTAGATTTTTGAACACGAAGTTTTACACTAGTTTGTATATCCGCTTGATGTGGTTTGTCGTTCATTCGAAAAGTTTGATTTAGCTCGTGATTTTCTTTGTTCTCCGAATTCAGCGTTGGAGGTTTAGGCGCTGGTCGTTTTCTTTTATGGCTCCTTGGAAGAGTTACAGCAACGAAAGGAAGTGGTGGCTGTGGAGCTCGACGTTTACCAGGTACGTAAGCAGCTCTTCGATGAATACTCTCACTCGCAGCACGTCTTTCCCTTAACCCTTCTTGATTCTTTTGGAAATTAGTTCTATTAGTGTACGTGGAATTGGGATTTAGTGTATCATAACCCAAATCTTCCGCAGTAAACAAGCCGTATTTTCTATGAATTGAAATGCCTCGGTCGCGGAGTCTCCGAATGTTGCGTTCGTGTAATCTTTTATTATATGTGTCAGTGGGTGGACTAGATTGTAAAATCTTCGGCGCGTTATTGATTCCGTATTGAAGTGGCGCTAAGAAATCAAAGCTTAATGCTGTTCGATCTGATCCTACGCTAGAAATGCTTTCACTTGACGATCGGTCTGACCGTCGCAACCATGAGAACAGGGTCCAGATCCCAGCTGACTGTGGACGAGGGCGCGGCGACTCTTCAACCACGTTTCCGTTCATCACCCCTGGAACGATTTTATATTATTTATTTACGTATTTTGGTCATAATACTTTTTTAATCAAACATTTGTTCTGGCAATAAACTTTGAAATAACTAGACTGATTTAGAAAAAAATTTTCACAATTAGTGAGACACTTTATCTGGAGTATAAGCTGTGTTTTATCAATATGGGTATAAGTGAAATTACGAAAAATGCAAGAGAAAAACAACGGTAAATAACTACGTCATTATCTAGTGACTAATACTTTATATCTCACAATTTATAATATACCTACAGGTACTTTCATGAATAAATTTTATCTTACACTTTAATCACTGTTTAAATAAAAAAAAATAGTCAGGCGTTAAATAAATCAGTGTAGCTAAACATAGCACATACCTACATAATTGTATTAAAATTTAAAAGCATTAAATTAAACAAAATGATATTTTTTATTATTAACAAACTTGTAGATAGTTTACAGTTGAAATAAAGACTGAGTAGAACTGAATATTAACCCAAATTACTTACGTGCTGATTCACAAGTCAAGTGGCTATCAAAGATCACAAACTACACCTTTTAATGCATTTCGTTGAACTCAACTCAGAAATTTCACAAGTAAATATCGCACCAAGGAATAATGTAACAATGTTTGTGATGTCGCGGTGTGGAACAAAGCGAGGTCGCGCTTGAGGAGCTCGCGCCCGTGCGCTCTGCTCCCCGCCCGCCCAGCTATATTTAGGACTTCGCGATTTCGTTTTTGCTATTTCTATTTCATTCTCATACGACCTCACTTAAATTTGGACACATTTCAGTTTTCCCAATCCGCGGATATATTGTGCGCTAAAACCCATTCATGTACAAACGTTTTGTGTTATTTATTGTCATTTAATATGATATGAAATCACTAGTTGACAATATTTAAAAACACTCGAAAAATATTATTGATTCGTTGTGAACAGGTTTCCAGTTTCGCGTAAAACTACTAAACCATTTTTGATCAGTTTTTCACTATTTAATTATTTCTTTTTTTGAAAATTGCTAGAGTGGGAGCGAAGATATCTTCGATTGCATTGATAGAACGAATTAAAAAAAAGTTGAATGCTTAATTTATCTTTCAGTTTAGAAAGAATAAGTAAACGCTTGAATAAAAAAAAATACGTGTGTCTAGTGCTTTCTCCATATTATTTAAATCGCGTGTTTATTATTTCATTGAGTAGGTACCTACCATCACTTAAAACTCAAATTTCAGTAACTCTAATTTCCGATACTCATATCTACATGCATATTTAAGTATTTTATTCATATTTTTGTGTTTAAGTAGCCATATATCATTACATTGCTAGTAGATACTATTTTAAGTCAATTTGTATTATAAATAAATATTTATTTTGTATTATATATAATAATAATCAATTGGTCTTCGATAGTACTATTAGTAATAGTACTATTTTTAGTCAATTTGTATTATAAATAAATATTTATTAATTGTATATAATAATACTCAATTGGTCTTCGATAGTCTCGCTAAAACTCGAGAACAGCTGGACCGATTTGGCTAATTTTACTTTTGAATTATTGTGAAAGTCCAGGGAAGGTTTCAAAGATAATAAAAAATGAGAAACTGCGAGGAAGTAAGCAAAAACAAGAATTTAAGTTTTCCAATAGGTACAAATAGAACGGGTGGAACGAAGTTCGCCGGGACAGCTTGTTTGTTATAAATCTTTGTTGTATTTATGTAGTTTTACATGTGTTATTTTAGATGCGATCATTTCTGTTTCTTATGTAAATTTAGAATCTTTTATTAATTAATTGTAATCAATTTGTGTTGTAGAAATGTTTTTTTTTCTTGTCATTTTTTCTGAACTACTCCATGTGTTTTTATCATCATTACCCAGCGTAAACTGGGCGTACTGCATTAAATTCGCCTTTGTACAAATGTTTCAGTGAAATAAATTATTAAAATAAATAAAATAAGTATTTCAACCATATCCCGATTGGGTAGCAGATACAACCAAGGCAACAGCGACTAGCCGAAGACACTAAGTCCCACAATGTGATAGCTGGCAAGCCTATCGACAACCTGGCACATAACTAACCCCAGGCAAAATTTTCAATTTTCTAATTTTTGTATGTTGCCCGAACCGGGGATCGAACCCGGGACCTCAAGCAGTTAAGTCCGACGCCGGACCGCTAGACCACAAAGGCAATAATAAATAAAAATAAACAAACATGTACTCGTATAAAACAGCTCCATTATGACTAGGCACCATCATAATTCATAAATAAAATAATATATCAATATCCCGAGTGTATTTTATAAAAGCGTAAATATGTCTAAAGAGAAGTAGGTCGCCGTCCGTTACGTGTTTCTCTACAAATTGTACCAAATGATTCACTTCCTTTTCTTAATTTACGTACATAGCCTCACAGCTCATAGCAGAAAAAATGGCCTCAGACCTCAGTGTGGTACTAAAACTATGGACTCATTTAAGACATTGTACCTAAACAAATACAAAAAGTAAGTATCTTCAAGTCCATAACCCTGAAAGGATAGAGGTACAGCACATCCTCATCAGTCGAAGGTATTTAGTCCCACAATGTTATAAGTGGCAAACCTATTCCTAGCCGGGCGCGTATCCACTCCTAAGCAAATTTGTTTCTAGTTTTCATTGGTTATTTAAAAAACACATTTTTGAGTTTCCCGACTCCGAACCCGTCCGAAACTCCGAAACCTCAGAAAGAGAACCCGTGACCTCGTGTATTCAACTCCAACACCGGGCCTTTAGGTCAGAAAGGCCATTAAGTAACAAATTTCATTAAAAAGATAAGGTAAAAAAAGTACCTTCAAGCCCATATACGCGAAGATTTAGGCAGAGGCATAATGGCATCCACGACTAGAAGATACAACGTATACTAAGTCCCACAATGTGATAAGTGGCACATATCCAATTCCGAGCAACATTTTTTTTATTAGAAAATTGGAAAACCCAAATTTTCTTTTTGTTGCCCGACCCGGGATTCGAACCCGAGACCTCATGCAGTCAAGTCCAACACTTGAACCGCTATACCACAGAGGCGATAAAAATCCCGGAGTAGGTACGTTACTTTTAATAGAAATATGAAAATACACATTTTTTGTTGCCTGACTCGGGGATTGAACCTGGGACCTCTAGAAGACGAGTTCGACACCAGACCGCTAGATTACAGAGGCGATTATAAATATGTATCACTAATCTAACTCTAAAGTACACAAATTATGAGTATATGCTTGTATTTTGGATGTTGGTTAAAACCGCAAATGGACGGGAGACGTACCGAATTTTTAATACAATCTGTATGAAATAAACGATTATGCCCGGCTCCTTTATTCAAGAAACGAGTCGTTTTGCTTACCAATGGTAGTTTTAGAACAAATTGTATAGCATCTAACTACGGTCGTTCGTTATCGACGTTAACTAAAGTAATTTTTTGTGACTATGAGCATCGATTCGTCACTTTATGTCAAACTACCAATGGTTATACAAACGGATTACGGTTCGTTGATTATAGAAACCGAGCTTAACTGTTAAATAATTAGAACTAAATTTACCCTTGATAACATTTACAGGGTTACTCTTTTGTGTATTAGTGGGTATTTATGGGGTATTTTGTGCAAATTGGAATCGGATATGTCACTTTAAGTGCTCTTTGAAACAATATTTGCGGTTTTTATGATATTGGAAGTCAAACAAGCAGATTTCCTGATGGTAAGAAATTAACGCCGCGCCGCCTAGAAACACCCAAGGGATAATGGTACGTTGCCAACCTGAGGTAATCTTCCCAACCAGAACAAGTCAACTTCAAGCATTGTCGTTATAGCGGTAGGAATAGGTAAGGCGGTGGTACAAATCCGGGCGAGTCGCTGCGAAACTCTACCACCTAGTCAGATGTCACGGTGTGAAATAACTTAATGTTATTATTTCGTTAATATTTTTTTTAAAATGACAGATTCCAATATGCATAAAATTATGATTCAAGAGTACTGAACCAATCGTGATGTAACTTCACAAACAGAACCCTAGATTTTGGTATAAATTTAGGTACTTAAGATATCATCAGTACGAATTTCAGATTTATGTTATGTTTATAATAAATTGCATCTTAATCGTCCCAGTAATAAGAAAGCATTACAGACAGTAAATTTCGTTATCTTTAATATTAGTATGTATGGGATTTTGTTAGTTAGAAATTCAAACTTAGAACTTTTCTCAGCTAAAACATATTTATTTTTTTACAATTTACAAATTAATTCTACTTAAGTATTAATTTATTCATATACAAGAAAACACTTATCTCGGTGTTTCTTTTTTAACGGAAGTGGAATGCCTCTCGGTAGAGCCATAAATGAATAGTAAAGAAGCAGCAACTCGAGCTGTCAACTCTGCCTGATTTAGCTCATGGGCCCATGGCACTCTTCCCCATCGCAGCAACTGTACCAAAAATACATATCCGACTTTAAAGAATATAGGCCTATTACTTGCTTCAGTTCACGCAAAATTTAGATGCGCTTCCAAAGTAGGTAACATATAAACTCATTTCGGCAGGGGGGCTTTGTTACCGTACTCCTCCGAAACGGCTTGACCGATTCTCATGAAATTTTGTCTGTGTTGGCCAACATCTATTTTTCATATACCTAAGTGATGAGGGTGACTCACCCTAAAGTTTTTTCACTAAAATCGCATTAAAAATATAGCAGAACCACGTCTGCGGGTTAGCTAGTAATAAATATTATTAGAAAATGACATGATTTTCTTGTTGCGTATCCTAGGATAGCTAAGCAAGACTCAAAAATCAACGGGAGTCTGGATGTTGAAGCACTGGATAACTATACATGGAATCTCTCTTGGCCAAATGGGCTGCCCAAAATGACTCTACTTCTACTATTTTATTTTATCTGATACAACGAATAGACGCTTATAGACGTTGCAGGTGCGACCGA
>NJDC01001820.1:58732-73769 GCA_002245475.1 Calephelis virginiensis | reverse complement strand
ACTTGCCGTTGACGTGTTTCGGTTCGGAGTGTAAGGTAGGCTTGTAAACTTGCTTTTGCCCAACGCCTAACACCCCGACCTCATGTTGGCAACGCATCATTCCCACCTTTGTTATCTCTAGGCGGCGTGAATTTCTTGTTTGCCTTCCAATATCATAAAAAATAATAATAATGAGGTTACATTTATTTTTCAGTCGTAGTTTGTCAGGGGATGAAGATGGAGTTCTGTGTGACACAATATCTCGGAAGACGTTGTTCTATTTGATTGCAACACTGAATGCTGCCTTTCCAGATTATGATTTTTCAATGGCTAAGGTAATGTATATGTATGTCACCTAGCTGTTACTGATGAATTTAGAGGTATTTAAGTTCTAACTTCCAATGGTGGTTGATCAAGTCTTTACAGACATACATTTACATCTAGAACAGTCTCTCCTTCAGTGTGCAATAGTGAAAATGAAACCAGTTCTGTTCCAGAAGATATAAAATAATTAATAAAGAAACAACTTAATAAATGTAATCTACAAACAAGAATCCTTTATAGAGTGTAATTGATACTGTAACGAAAATTTTGTCGTAGCGCAGATATACATAAGACTTCAATATTCCTTACATTTTTTGTCGGAAATAAGCAATTAATGATAAAGAACAAACTAAGCGTACTGACATTGGCTAGTCATGCGAAAAACGATTGGAAGCCATATTTATAAAAGAAGAAGTTGAAGCGTCATGGATAGATAGAGATCGCGCCAAATTTCTAATTCTAATTTCTAATCTATACTTACTAATACTATAAAGCTGAAGAGTTTGTTCGTTTGAACGCGCTAATCTCAGGAACTACTGGTCCGATTTGAACAATTCTTTTAGTGTTAGATAGCTTATTTACCGAGGAAGGCTATATTCTACGCGGATGAAGTCGCGGGCAGAAGCTAGTCCGCTATAAAGTTACTATGTGGTACAGTCATAATACGTAGGTCACACTATAAGTTAAAAAAACAGCATGCTATGTACAAAATATTATGTTTATTGCGTTTCAAAATATAATCTTCTTTACATTTTAAACATTTTTTCACGCGATCGAATTTTTTAAAACAGGAGAAAAAAATCTTTTTTGAGAAAAAAAAACGCGATCTTTTTTTTACCAACGTTTATCGCCTGTCTCACTTTTGTTGGCCTGTTCTCATTTTCAAACACTTATTCACAAGATTGCTGTTTTTTTTTCGGGTTCACAACAATAAATTCACGTTTCGTCTCCTGTGATAATGTCATAAACAGCATTAGAATGGCCGTGGTCGTACGTCAGTAGCTTCTGTGAACGCCATTTCACGCAAGCCCGCTTCTGCTCTGCTGTCAGTTCATGTGGGATCCAACGACAACAAAGTTTCCGAACTTTCAATTATTCGTGTTAAATTTTCTGATTTGGCTCATACCAATCCCCAATAGTCCTCGAATTGTCTCATAGGTAATCGGGAGTTTTCTTCAATGAACCGCTTAACAGTAGCCACATTATTTTCGTTAACGGCAGGTGAAGGCCGCCCTTGACGAAATTCGTCATGGAAAGAAACTCGACCTCTCTCAAATTCAGCAAACCATCGACTCACGGTGCTCAAGCAAGGTGCTTCTTCCCCAAAAGCATTTCGAAGACGAGCGGCACAGTCTTGTGGAGAAAGAGAACTTTTAAAATCATAAAAAATCGTCGTTCTAAAATCTTTTCGAATTAATGAACTTTGATGTGTGATAAAAAAAAACAATTTGCAAATAATTTCCCGCGAATTATTATTTTTTACTAAGAAGGTTGCAACTTTTTAAAAATATAGCTAATATTCGAAATTCCAATAGTTCCGATTAGCTAGATGTGCAAAACTTTTAGTGTGCCTCGTGTGTATTTTATAGTGTTAAAAGTGAATGACTCGACACCAATCAGTTTTAGTGATAAATGTTTGTTGAAATGAAATTATTTTTTTGCATATTATTCCACTATTATCTTAAAAAGTTGTTACAAAATGTATAATTATAGCACTAACATGTTCTACTACATAGTGGTGTGGAAATATTTTAATGATTGTATAATTACTAGTTTTTTATACTTTTTAATTTGATAAAGTGTCTTTGGCTAGTCGTGGGTGCCCTGGTTGTACCTCTGCCTACCTCTTCGGGGATATGGGCGTGAAGATACTTTTTTTTTTAATTTGATAAAAACAATTTTGTTTTATAGTTAAGTTTTACCTTAATCATCATGAACTACCACTAACCACAGTTTCCACGTTAGTTTAACGTGTTGGTCTGGGCTCCTTTGCAGAATAGACCATCTGCCATCCTGCCAGGCAGCTCGTAAAAGGCGAGCATAGGCTTACCGTCACTAACACCGTGACATCTGACTAGCTGGTAGTTTCGCAGCGATTCACCCGGATTGGTACTACCGCCTTACCTATTCCTGCCGCCATAACGTCACGACGTGTTCCGGTTTGAAGGTAAAGGTAGCCGGTAAACTTACTTTTGATCGAGGCCTAACATCCCGGCTTCAGGTTGGCAACGCACCATTACTACCTTTGTTCTCTAGGCGACTTGAATTTCTTACCATCAGGAAATCCGTCTGCTTGTTTGCCTTCCAGTATCATAATAAAAAATAATAACAACAGAAATTGACAACGCAAAAACGTAACAAAGTCGAGAAAGAAATAAGGGCGACTGTACTTTACTAAGAAAATTAGCATGTGTTTGATTCGGCGATACGCTAATTGCACTAGCTTGCAAACTTATAGATAATACGTCTCTGCTGACCGTGTACATCCCGCTGTTACCAATATTTTGCTGCTACGACGCAATCGCCTTGTGTTTAGAGCTAACTATAAATTTGGCGCGATCTCCACTCAGAGGTTGAAACATTCGAAAATCAGAAAATTTAATGCGATCTTATATTCCTAAGTTTTGAATTAACATTTTTTTTATGATATTGGAAGGCAAACAAGCAGACGGATTTCCTGATGGTAAGAAATTCACGCCGCCGGCTACCTTACCCTCCAAACCGGAACACGTCATGACGTTATGGCGGCAGGAATAGGTAAGGCGGTGGTACCAATCCGGGTGACTCTATGTCATGTTCCGCTCCGGATTGGTAGTGTAACCGATATACTTGCACCATTGGCCTACCACCACGGCCATGGGACAGCGACGCACCTATATCATCTATGGTGTCTATAGTCTGCAGTTATCACTAACCGTCAGTGGAGCCGCCGTGCTTGTATGCTGACTTTTGCCATAAAAAACAATGGGAATGCAGACATTTAAATTTTCATTAAATCATACTAATATTATAAATGCGAAAGTTTGTATGTTTGTTTGTTGCTCCTTCACGCAAATCGTGCTGAACCTATTTTCATGAAATTTGGCACACACATAGAGGGTAAGTTAGATTAACTCATAGGATACATTTTATCCCGAAAGAATGTTTCTGTGGGACCATTTAACATGCGGGCAACAGCTAGTAAATAAGAATAATAAACAAATATCCCTGGACAAGTAACACAAATTGAATCTAACCCCAGAGTAAGCAAATTATATGCTTGTGTTATGGGTGTTAGTCAAAGATTGCAATACAAAGAATCACTTAAATAGATACCAGAATAAATTTAATAAACACCCAGACTCGAAAGCAGATATTTAAATGTTCATCACACAAATGCCTGCCCCCTTCGGGTATCGATCCCAAGCCTCGCGATTGATCGGTGTAGTTAGATGTGTGCGTTACCCTAGCAAGAAAGTAGCACCTAGAGTGATATGAGTGGGACAAATAATTAGTGCTCGGTGTGATGTGCGCCGAATAAAAATTTGTGCATGTTGCCGTTTTGGAAATAAACGAAAAAAAAACACTTCTTGCTGGGGACTCTTTACCCCAGCAAGAAAAATCTAAACTAATTTTCGGAGAGTTAAAAATTGCACATGAGCAAAAAGCGTATGTTTGTGCAAATTTGTGCGCTAAAAATAAAATTTGTGTATCTTCAGATTTTCGAGATATTGCGTTTCCTGCTGCGGCAACGTTTTGCAAATTCGCGTATCTCAAAGACGAATGTATGTACGCCTTTAAAATAAACATGCACAAATAGCTCTTAATTTGTGCGTATTTGTGACAAAATTAGATTTAAAAATTATTTATAGTTTTCAAGTAATCGCGTTTTTTCCAAAAATAAAAAAAATCGTAGCGCCTAAAAAAGAAAATATATAAGGTCACCGAAAACTGGATTTTGTTCTTCTTAACGTGTATATTTACTATAAAAAAATTCAAAAACATACATACATACATTTCTGAATAATATGAAGCAAAGACAAAAAATGGCGTTCTAACTTTGTCGTGACTGCACAAATTACTGTCTCAACCTAAGATGTTTAGGTGTTAACAAAAAATAGTGCGTTTAGTCAAATAATATGTAAGATAAATATCCAGTGTGGAATATTTCCCATTAAGTAAATATAAACAAAAACCAAAACAGCAACACAAACACTTGTTATCCGACCAAATTCGAATGACTACAAAAAAGCGACGTTTTCATCTATACTAATAACCATCTTTATTGAACGTATTATTGCAGGTACAGTCACACTCATACATTTGTTGGTGATTAATTATAATTTGACTAAATTTAAGAAACTAATTAAAAAATGCATTCTGTTACTATATGAAATGAAAGACCTTGTACATGTGATTAGTAATAGTCAGATCACAGAAAAAACTTGGAACACCCCAACTTTATTTTTGTTGCCCGACCCGGGAATCGAACTCGTGACCTCGTGCAGTCAAGTCCAACAACTGGACCGTTAGACCACAAAGGCGATATAAAAATTAAATAATGTTGAAAAATTGCTCATAATAAATTAACAATCAAAATCAATTTTTCCCAAAAGATTAGACAAATATTTTCGTTTGTATGTTACATACATACAAACGAAAATACTGGATATTTATCTTACATTATTTGACAAAACGCACTAATTTTTGGTTAGCACCTAAATATCTTAGGTCGGTCCAGTAATTTTTTACACGCTAAGAAGGACTGAATTCAGTTTTCAGTGACTTATATATTTTCTTATTTAGGCGCTATGAATTTTATTTTTTATTTTTGGAAAAACCGCGATTACTTGAAAACTAGGTATAAACATTTTTAAAATCTAATTTTGTCACAAATACGCACAAATTAAGAGCTATTTGTACGTGTTTATTCTACAGTTTTTGAGATACGCGATTCTGCAAAACGTAACTGCAGCAGGAAACGCAATATCTCGAAAACCTGAAGACGCACAAATTTTATTTTTAACGCAGAAATTTGCACAAATATAAGCTTTCTGCTCATGTGCAATTTTTAAACCATCGATAATTAGTTTAGATATTTCTTGCTGGGGTGACGTTACCCCAGCAAGAAGTGTTTTTGCCGTTTATTTCCAAAACGACAACATGCACAAATTTTTTACAGTTGTGTTACAGTGCCGTGTTGCAACTTGTCCGCATAGCTATCCACCGCCTTACACATTTCTGCCGACATAGTGGGTGTTGTGTTCCGTTCAATAGGATAGGGTAGCTGGTATACTTGCATAATTGGCCACACCTTGGCCCAAGTCAGCGAGTCACTTTCAACATCTATGGTGTCCATAGACCCTATTTGTCTCCTACCATTAGGAGAGCCCTGTTATTCCCTATCATGTTTTCTTTGGTCACAAAAAAAAAATCCATATTTTTACTAAGTTATTCAAAAAAGTAATTGTGTGAAATCCATAAAACCATTTAAACGTGAGAATTGTGATTAAACAATTCTGAGAAAAGCTGGTAAATAGAAGTTAAGGCATTTAATTTTAGCTAGTATCGTGGTTTTCGAAATAATGGTTTTTCAGCTTTATTAGCGCTAGAAGTTATACTACAATATCAATTTGTCATCTTAAACATCTTATTTACATTTAAATGTGAATAGTAATATAATAAAAAAAAAGTATCTTCACGCCCATATCCCCGAAGAGGTAGGCAGAGGTACAACCAAGGCACCCACGACTAGCCGAAGATACTAAGTCCCACAAATGTGATAGGTGGCAAGTCTATCGCCAACCGGGCACAATTCCAATCCCGACCAACATTTTTTTTTATTAGAAAATTGGAAAAATCCAATTTTATTTTTCCCGGGATTCGAACCCGGGTCGGCCAACAACAAAAACGGCATGCAGTCAAGTCCAACACCCGGACCGCTAGACCACAGAGGCGATAGTAATATAATAGTTGGGATTTTTCACTTTGCAACTGGTTTCAGGACCACTTCAGTCTTTGTTTCTCCCTATTTGTTTTACAGCAAAAATTTCAGTTAGCCTAGGCCACCTCTAAGATCCCTAATAATATTATGAACGTAAATATAAGTTTGTTTCTTATACTTTACTACTATATACTATACTACTTATCATTCATCATTTTATTAAACTTTGTACACATGCTCTTGGCGGTATTAAAACTCAATATACTTTTTTAATGAAACGCGAACAAAACCGTGGTAAAAACCAGTATTATAGACAGTATGACATCATCTTACAATGTTGCTAACCAAATATTCATGTCTCTGTCTTTACAGAGCAGTGAATTTAGTGCAGAGCCTTCATTGAATTGGGTGCAGGGTGCAGTGGATGCAGCTCTGTCAGCAGTTGGTGGTATTCGCTGGAGACAGTTAAAACCAGCTTTGTGGACCGCCATAGATGAAGAGGTGCACTTACCAGAGTGTAGGATTTACAGCTATAACCCAGATCTGGCCACAGACCCATTTGGAGAACCGGGCTGCCTTTGGTCTTTCAACTACTTTTTCTATAATAGAAAACTCAAAAGGATTGTATTTTTTACGTGTAGAGCTATGAGGTAAGTATTATATTTTTGTATTGGTTTTTCATGTATGTAGTCTAATAAACAAAACATTGAAAACTTCATGATAAAAAAAAAATACTGAAATAAAAGTCAATGACCTCAAATTTTAATTACTTTCTAGTTGTATTGCTACTGCTATACCTGAATTCGTTAATGTTTTTTCCAACTTCTCGCTAATTAAGGCATAAAAATACGCGTTGGCTCCATTAAGTATACAACGAAGAATTAATTTCTTAATAAGAATAACACAATAATACTAAATTAAAAAATATCAATGAATCCCAAACAAAACCTATACGTAACGTGGTTTAGAAACGGGTCGATCACGCATACAAACACATACACACACAAAACTCGCGTACCGTTTAAAATCTTGGTGACATCTACATTAACGCCTTAATTAACGTGCTAATTTACGCGTTAAGACGGTGGAGCAGTAGCATTATGTTGTCACAACTATTAAAATATCTAATGGAGCATTGTATTCTTCTCTCATGTACATAATAGTTGAAAAAAAAAACTGTCCAAATGTGACCATAGTAATTCAATCACGACACGTACTAATTATTATGATAGTCCTTTTTATTTGATACCCTTATTTTGTTATCTAAAAATTGAGTACCTGCCATTTAAAGTTTTTAAATGTCCAATATGTAATCGCCTCTGTGGTCTAGTGGTTCAGCTGTTGGACTTGACTGCATGAGATCCCTGGTTCGAATCCCGGGTCGAGCAACAGAAGAAAATTAGGTTTTTTCCAATTTTCTAATAAAAAAAAAATTGCTCGGGATAGGATATGTGCCCGGTTGGCGATAAGCTTGCCACCTATCACATTGTGGGACTTAGTATCTTCGGCTAGTCGTGAGTACCCTGGTTGTGCCTCTGCCTACCTCTTCGGGGATATGGGCGTGAAGATACTTTTAAATGTCCAATGAACACTTGGGTTTCTGGAAGATGTAATAAAGTAGTTAGAAAAGAGGTAATGAAGTATTTTTCACATGTATAAGGATAAATAATACAGAGCCTTACTATTACACCTTAAAGTAATATCATGGCCACAGCTATCTCTTATTATTAGAAAAGCAGGTTTATGTCCTTATACTATGTAAAAAAAAACCTGTATGGTTCAATGACAAAAGACATTACAGTACAGATCCTCGTTTTATTCTATTTGGAACAATTATTTTTATTAATTGTAGACTACTCTCTTATCAGCTTTATGGAAAAGAAAGAAATAAATTTTTACATTTAAATCCAATTAAAATTATTTAACTTGCAATTTCCCGCCATAATATGTATACGTATTATGGCGTGACAAAAAAGGCAAAATAGTGCACTTTGAATGAATTGGACTTACCGAAAGCTAAAACTCCCAAATATATCCAGCTCCACACCAATAAACTGCTTTATTAACACCAAAAATACACACACTACTAAACACTCAAAATATTCATAAATTTCACTTCGTAACCGAAGCATCATCAGGAGAATTCGACTGTATTCAAATATTTAATTCAAAGATTTAAGTATGGATTTCCGCAAAGTAACGCCTTCTTCTTTCAATTTTCTTAATTAAATTTATGTTGCAGCCCTGTATGTGCCGATTCTGGGGTGGACTTCGCCATGGATGAAGATGAGGAGTATAATTAATATTTTTAATTTTCTGTTGCGAATTTACAACACAGTGTTTTATTACATATCTTATGTATCTGTGAGAGGATTGTATGGCTAATGCATTATTGTTAGATATCTGCATCTTCTGTGATCATGTAAATAGTTTAGATAAAATTTATATCTACCCCGTATAAAGTTACAAAATCTCAAGAATGACTAAACTGATGATCTCATGATTTTTGATTTGTTAGATTTTTGGTCGCTCAGAATAAAAGAATATCGTATAATAAATAACACGACTAAAAAAAGGTTAAAGTGTACATAATAAACTTATTGTTAATAAGCTTGCTCGTCGAACTTTTTATCGATTGACATTAGCAGTTTGTATGGAAAACAAAAGTATTTTTTTATCTGTTTCCCTGCAGTTTTTCCAGGGTTCCTCATAATGAGAACCACGAAAACACAACAAAAAAAGAATTAGCAAAATCTATCCATCCGTTCAGACTAGATGCGATGACCACGCGAAAAGGGGGGTTCTTTTTATTAGATTATTCCTACACTCACCTGTCAGTGTCAGAAGTGGCTAACTGACAGCTTGTCAGAAAATTGAGTTCGTATTTGACGCAAACGCAGAATTTATTTTGCTGTTTGACGTCTCCGGCATATTAACGACAGTTGAATAATCTGTGCCTGGTCTGCTTACTGTACAATCCTCTAGTCTAATAAAAAAAAAACTTTTATAGGTAGTATTTACATTTTCTTTTATTCATAGGATAAATGTTTGTGCTATACACTGATGATATTTCAAATTAGTATTAAATAAGTATTTTTTTGTAATATAAGTTCAATCTAAACTCATACCATTATATTAATAATGTCAGGTTTACAATTTTTTTTCAATGCAATTTGCTAAGAATTTCGAAATTTACAATAAGTATTAATTCCGATCTGGTAGTAGATTTTAGTATTATAGACCCGTCACAAGTACCTTTTTTATGATCTAGGTATCCTAAGTACACGTTTTTTTTTATCTAACTGCAACCAGTAAAATGATAAGAAGTTAATAATTCTTTACTTTAGTCTTCATGTCGTATTTTCCAAGAAATTAAACACTGAAAGTTGATGTTCTAAAGTAACGGCCAGTCATAGCACCTAAAATTTATATAAAAAAAATTAAGATTTTTTTACCGACTTTACTAATAGGATGGTATATGTACATTAATTTTCGTAGATGACTTTCTCATTAACATTACTAAATGGGTTATACACAAAAATTATATTTAATGTCCACTTTTAATTATACATTAACCGATCATACAAATGTTAAAGGACAAGGACATGTTTTAGGTGGTTTACACAATACTACGTATATATACTAATTATACTATTTTAACAGGCAAATTTATTATTGTAACTGCACATTTAGAATCTATGGTCATTAGTTTATCTTTATCTAACGTATCAAAATACAATACATATTCTATATGTACAAATAGATAAACAAAAAATTACTTGCGATGCAGTTACAGGCGTAATATCGGATCTCAAAATCTAGCACAAATAGTTTTATTGTCTTATTTTATTAATTATTATTTTAATAGAATTGTCATGAAAGCAATAAATAAATACACTAACTTTGTAACAATATGATTGCACATTAGTTTTAGTTCAGTTAGATTTTAACAAAAAATAACTTTAAAATTAGAAAAAAATCACTATTAAAGCTATGCCATCTAGCGAAATGTGGCTGTAACTAAATTATTTTTATGTAGCAATTTCTTGTGCTAAGTATTTCCTTTTTAAATTCGTAATAGTGAACGATCAAAGTTTATATATGTAAGTTGGTAGGAATAAATGAAAATAAATATATATTTTGTAGGTCGACTACTGGCTAGCTATGACTTACAAGTCAATATCAAGTAAAAAAAGAAATCGTCCGTAACTAAAATGTTACAAATTAGATGAAACCAAACTTTATTTTATCATATTTAAAAAATCAATGAAGTTAAACCGTGATTTATATAATTAATAACTTTAGTTAAATCTTTGTGTCACCTAACATTAAACATTTTTCTGATATAATTAATTGTACATTTTAGTAAATACACAGTACGATCCCAAAGTCCTTAAATAAATTTACATGTAGTGTGTATGGAAAATTATACAAGGACTTTTGGAACTGATCATAAATTTAATTTTGTTTCCAATTTAATGGTTTTGTATATTTTGTATAGTATTTTCAGTCGCCAATTGCGGGTGCTAAAAATAATAATTTATACGGACTATAAAAATAAATAAATATATTTAATACTTAAAATTTATGTTGACCATGATAGAGTTCTGTGCTAATAATGCCAAATATGAATTTTGTTAACCGACTGCAAAAAAGGAGGAGGTTCTCAATTCGAATGTTTGTAACGCGGTTGTAATCAATAGCCAACCGACTTTGAATGGTCCCATATTAATTTTATCATGATGATAAGTGGAAATTTATATGTACTATTAAGTGTAACTCACAAAGGGAATACTACTAAAAAAAATATGTGGGACCATTTCGGAACCATTTACTATCTTTTGAAAAAAGAAGTGTCAAATCGCGACTTGGTATCCAATATAATAGTTGGAGTTATTTTTCGCAGTTTACTGTACTTAATTGGATCGAATTATGCCAAATGTACCAACTGCATAAAGTTGATTTCGAGAAAAAGTTAGATTTGTAATTACACGTGGTTTATTTAAATTATCATGGGTTCACCACATGTATTTGGTAGCAGAATTGTTTTAGACTTAGTTCGTATGTGTGGCTTGGATCATAGATATTTTTTGTGTCAAATGTAAATGTAAGATGGGTTGTTTTTGCTGAGTAGTAATATAGCACTATCTAATTAGTTTGGTGTCAATAACTATTTTGTTGTCAATTTGTGGCTTGGTATATTTTGGCGTAACTCGGTCCAATTATTCTTAATATAAAGTGACCCGTTTCGTGCTTGCAGGCAGTTCTACAATTAGCAGACGTTGCATTCGTAATAATTCCGTGAACCTTAATTGTGTCAGTTTGAACAAAAAGTTTACCAGTTTGGTGCAACTTTTATATCAAAAAATAAGTTTACTATGTTTTTTATTCGCCCAAATTATATGACACTAGTTGCCTTATATTTGAATGCCTTTAGACTTACTTTCAAATTATATGGCTTATACTTTTTCAAGTAAACTTTATACAAATTTGGGTTTGCTATGTATCTATGGAAGTCCCGCCTCTTATTACGTAGTATTTATATACTCTTTGAAGTTTACCACCGGGTCCCGTAACGGCTGCCACGTTGTTATTCCAGAACTGCTTGCTGGTATATTTGGACGTGAGGTTTAATATCCAAGCCTCGATTAAAACCGATTACAGCTGTTATTTCTAATATACACCAAGGGTTGAGGTTTAAAACCTAAAAGCAGGGCTAGTATGCGCAACATTGACATATAACTACTCACTTTGTAGATATAGTTAAAACACTGACGAAAACAATGTTTAACGATTCATTTTAATTTGTTACGATATCAATGACTTGTATGTCAAAAGTTTAACACAGGAAAGAAGTGTTATAACTGAAAAGAAAATTGTCTTTAGAAGCGTATACTAGACCTGCATGCACATATTGCTATGACACCATTCATAGTAGAAAAAATCACACGTGATTTGAAAAAAAATCATAAATTTTTACAGCATCTTAAAAAGCAGTGCTACCGCGATGTAAGTTATACTATTCAAATTCCTGAAGGTAATATTTATTAAAACACCTGATTTGCATGAAGTTCTAGGACTGAGAGCAAAAAGTTGATAAGGGTCGTCGATTGATAGCGAAAAATGATTGACGCGAAGATCTGGACAAAGGCTTAAAAATTCTGAAAATGAGTTGGTTACTTCAACCTTAACCAACAAGCAGTTGGTAGCCTAGTTTGTATGACTAGGTTTGTTAGGGGCTGCTGTGTTACTAACGGTGCTTAGACACCCCTGTCACTTCAGGGCACGTAAAAAATACTTAAATGTATTAGTTTTAATTTCAATGTCACATAAGGTGAACTTCCTCATAAGCAACTTCAAAAGAGCGGGAAAGTTAACAAAGATTACAGGGGCGGACTAAGAGGCTCGGACCAGGTGATTAAAAAATAGGATTTAAAGCCTAATTTAAATTTATGGTTACTACCTAAAGAGGCTATGGCCCTCTGCCTCCTTGTCTATGCCCCTTAAGAGAAGTATAACTCACGATGATTACGAGTAGCCCTTGTGGTCAAAGACTAACTCTTGGTTAAACATGGTGTAGGATAGTTGTGTGGTGTAGTGTGTATGTTGGATAAGATTAAAATTATATTATTTTATATTATTATATTAAATTATATTTGTGATTAAAATACATTTCTCACTTTTCCGCCTATTGTTTAATGTCGGACACGGGCGTCACTGTTATATGTAGTACAAGTACCTAATAAACATGATTTTTTCTCTATCATTGTTTCATTCTCTGTTATTACCTAAGTACTTGTTCTCGCAGATGATTATGTAACGCAATAGTTAAGTTTTATCTTTTTTTTATTGATGATAATGGAAGGCAAACAAGCAGACAGATTTCCTGATGGTAAGAAATTCACGCCGCCTAGAGACACCAAAGGTGGTAATGGCGCATTGCCAACCTGAGGCCGAGATGATAGGCTTCGAGCAAAAGTAAGTTTACCGGCTACCTTAGCCTCCGAACCGGAACACGTCAACGGTAAGCATTGGACGTTATGGCGGCAGAAATAGGTAAGGCGGTGACACCAATCCAGGCAAGTCGCTGAGAAACTCGACCAAATATTTTATTTATGTTAATTATTCCATAATGAGATAAGAGTATGACATGTGAACATAGAAAGTATCTATATTTTATAAAAAAAACTGTAGAATAGTGATGTCTGTACATTAAATATAGTTAAAAAATAGGTGAAGGCGACTAAAAAAGGGCAGCACAAAAATTTCTTAGAATATATGTCTGTCTGTATCACGACTGCTGAATCTGCTGAACCGATCATCACAAAATTTGGCAGGTAGGTAGGTACCTCATGTTCCGAGGAAGGTTATAGACTACTTTTTATCCCGCTTACTAAATGGGTTTTCGTGGGAGAGAGGGTGGAAGTTTGTATGAAGCATTCCAATTTTCACAGCAGAAATTTAAAATTTGTTGTACAAATTCTTTGTAGCCAATGAACAATACATGCATCAATATAGCATGTTAACCTGTATGTCCAGAAACTTGTGTCCCCAAATGGAAAGATATGAAATATTGTCTACAGTAAGTAAATATTAAATTAGTGTTTTGTTGCGAGAGCTCTTATGCATTCTGCTGCAAGATAGAGAAATTGTGTTACCCCAAATTCGACGCGAGTAAAAGCTAGTCCTATTATGTTCGAAATTAACTCTGAAACTACTAAACTGATTTTTGACCGAATATCGTGACTTCTGTGGTATGGCCAAAGCTATAATAGCAGTTGATCTGCAATACGCCCCGGCAAAGACGGGTTTATTATCGAGAGCGCACTAGGCTTCTCTCCCCCTCACTCTCTCTATAAGAGACATAGAAAGAAACATGCAACAAACAAACAAACATTACATCTCTACATTAAGGAAATCGACACAATAATGAGATGAATATGTATAATCCTACACATTTTTGTATTTGTGTCTCTTACCTGTCGTTTTTCCGTTGCATCCGGTTTCAAATTACAACGATTCTAAAGAAGTTTCACTTCAAAAATTAATGGCGTCCTCGTAGCGGGCGTCTATACCTACTAGCTATTAGTTTGTGACTTTGGATATTTAAAGAAATCTTCAAATCCACTGCTTAAACAATTTCGTCAAACTTGATTTGGTAGTTTTGCGGTATAAGGTTGTTCATTACCTGCGTTGTACTGTTTTTCATTCACGTCCGCGCCTCTCATAACTTCGCGCCCCTAGGCATGTGCCTAGTTTACATTAAGTATAATCCGCCACTGCATCCAGGTTTTGACAAGTTAAACCCAACTCTTCGAATTTATATGTTGCAGTCCATATCTGTGGTGGGCGAACCAGCGTCGCAGATGGAAGCTGGCCAAACGGTTGTCGGTTATATACCTTATTTACTACCGAAAATACGTACCGAATTTTCTTATAAGTAATATCCAGGACACAGACTAATAAGAGAACTATACGTTATCCTGGGTGAATATTTAATTTCAGAATTGAAGTTTAATTATACATTGTTTTAATTTTGACTCAAATCTGTTTCTTCCAAACGACTTGAGCAATCAAGATATAGTCCAAGTTACTCCCTAGACAATAGTATCTGTCTATGTTTTGTGATATTAGGTTCCTTTACTTATTCTGTGTGTGTTCTTACTATCAGTTATAAAATACCAGTGACTTCTTGAGGTGCCGGGTTCAATCCCCGGGTCGCGCAACAAAAAAAATAGAAATATAGGTATTTTCAATTTTCTAATAATAATAATAATGTTCCCCTGGATTAGATACATGCCCGGTTGGCGA
>NJDC01001820.1:0-58381 GCA_002245475.1 Calephelis virginiensis | reverse complement strand
AAGAGAACTATACGTTATACTGGGTGAATATTTAATTTCAGAGTTGAAGTTTAATTACATATTGTTTTAATTTTGACTCAAATCTGTTTCTTCCAAACGACTTGAGCAATCAAGATATAGCCGAAGTTACTCCCTAGACAATAGTATCTGTCTATGTTTTGTGATAGTAGGTTCTTTTACTTATTCTGTGTGTGTTCTTACTATCAGTTATAAAATACCAGTGACTTCTTGAGGTGTCGGGTTCAGTCCCCGGGTCGCGCAACAAAAAAAATAGAAATATAGGTATTTTCAATTTTCTAATAATAATAATAATGTTCCCCTGGATTGGATACATGCCCGGTTGGCGATAGGCTTGCTACCTATCACATTGTGGGACTTAGTATCTACAATAAACAATACTTATATATTATATAATTTTACAATAAACTTCCCGAGCATATTAAAGACTTACCATTTAATAAATTTAAAAAATGTATTAAGATAAAGTTGTATGGTAAGGGTTATTACAAGATTTCAGAATGTTTAGAAGACAGAAACGCTTGGGATTAATTGCTCCTCATGCCAATCGCTGCAAATTATTTGTGAATGTAATAAACTTTTGTAAATTAGATTTATAAGAAAAAAGACAAGCCCGCTGAGTTTCTTTCGCCGGATCTTCTCAGTGAGTGGCCGCGTTCCGATCCGGTGGTAGTTTTTAGAATTATATAGACGCGTTACAAGAATCTTTATATAGATCTAAGTACGTAATAAAAGCTAATTTGAATTTGAATACGGCTAGTTGTGGATGTCCTGGTTATACCTCTGCCTACCTTTTCTGGGATATAGGTATGAAGATACTTTCACGCTCTGAAGAGGTATTCGGGGCGTGAAGATACTTTTTTTAACTGCCAACATAGTCAAGTCAAAGTTGGCTTAGCCGTCCCAGAGATAATTCAGCAAACACAAAAATTCTGTTTTTCAACAGCTATAATTAAGATAAGCAAGTAAACAACAAAAAGCATTTTATCAAAATTGTAAAGTCAGAAGAAGGCCACGCGTCATACCTACGGGTACGGACTTAACAAACAAAAAATGTATTATAATTACTAAAATTAAACGCCTCTGTTATGTAGTGTAAGCCCTGTGTTAGCGACGATAATGTCAATTCCAGGAACAAAAGTTTTTAAATTTTGTAATAAAAAAGTTCTTGGCTTGACGATAAGTTTCAATTCAATCCGTACCCGCACCGTATCCGTACGTTCAAACCTATCAGTTTCAATTCAAATAAATTAAACAAATTCGATAAAATAATTTGTTGTTTACTATTTACTAAATGTTAAGAATTCGCCAGTATTACCTACCTAAAATTACACCAATAACCCACTCAATTACAATTTTCAATATTACACGAATCGAGGTTCTAGAGTAACCCTACAGGTCCAGTATGTAGAATAGGCTACCTGCCTCAATGTTATGAAGCTCATATGAGGCGAACGTATGTTAAATGAGTCCGCACCAACGTTTGGTAGTCACAGATAATCTTCTAGGTAGAGTCCGTGCTGGAACTCGTTCGGATGGGGTTCAAAAATATTATATATTCTACAAGATCGGGATCCACCCTCTTACCTATTCCTGCCGCCATAACGAGTATAATGTTCCGGCCGGAGCTTAAAATAGCCGGTAGGTTTGTACAATTGGTCTACCATTCCAACTACATAACAATGACACACCAATGGTAATATCTTACCATTAGTCGTGTGCTGTTAAGTAAGGTATTGCTATCTTATCACTTAAGCCGACTTTGTTATTGGTCTGAACTCTGAGCTTAATCCGTAAAAGTAAGTAGTGCACTCTTAAGTCGTCTGTCTCTCGCTATTGCTGTCACCGAAGGTGATAATAGTGCGTTGCCAACCTGAAGCCAAGATGTTACGCCTCGAGCAAAAATAAGTTTGCCGGCTACCTTATCCTCCGAACTGGAACACGTCAACGGCAAGCACCGACGTTATGGCGGCAGAAATAATATTACAGTATGGATTAGGTTAAACAATAAAAAACATTTTTTTCTAAAAAATATAATAATCAAACAATCAAAATATAATCTTTATCGAACTATACAACAGTGAAAAACGTGTCCTTAAATTAACTTATTGTAAGGATACAACAAAATTCTATTTACACGGCATACTTCGCTATTTACAATGTTATTTTATTACTTATTATGTTATCTTGTAAACTAACACTGATAAATATATATTTCGAATTTCCATTTTCATTCTGCAATAAAAATGAAAACTCTTTTTTGGAGTGTTATTTAAAGTGTTTGGAAATAAAAACTGCGAACTTTTTTTGCTCCAACAAATGAGCATTTCATATAATATAATATGTAAATAAGCTATTTGAAATATGGGAAGTTTTAAATAACTATCTTGTACGAGAACTGTCAAACCAAGATCTCTTAAAATATTTCCTTGATCGATCGATCATAAAAATCTCTAATATTTCAAAAATGTATTTGTAGATAAAATCGTATCCTACCCGATGCGACATTTGACATAAATAAATATTAATTTATACTGACAAGTAATCACCAGAATAACTTGTAATTAGACTGAAACATACTAAACGGCCAATATTTATACAATATCTACAGATAGATCTCTATCTAGACCTAGATGAGTTTTGTTGCTAAAACATTTTTGTTATTTATTGAAAAATAACAGTTTGCGGTTGTCTGTTTACTAATCTAAAGTACCCATATCTCTTATCTTAGACAGATAATTAATTTTGGCCGTAAACCAAATGGAATTAAACTACTATAACGAACCACGATCATAATCCACACCTCTAAATTTTAACTTATTTTAAACTAAAATTTCGAACATATTTTTAAATGTCAAAATAAGTCTTAGAACGGCCGCACTGAAAGACGTTATTTAAATTTAATCTATCAATAAGCTACAATTTTGAATGGAAAATGTCGACTTATGATTAAAAGATAATTGACGTCTCTGAGAGTGGACGTAAAACATCTGTAGCCTCTACGTAAGTTTGATTTAATCTGACAGTTTCTATTCTCGTGGCATCCAGAGTCCTTTGAAAATGACAACATACTATACAAAATCCTAGACAAACAAAAAAACATAGATTTAACACCTAATGTCTTTTGTAAGTGACAAGTTTGAACCCTTATACATTTGAATTTCTTGCATAACCTGCATTTCGTTTAGATTGAATGTATTCTTTATAATATTGACATAATATGACATGATGACAAAATTAAGTGAAAAAAGTGACATTTAACGAAAAAAATAGGAAAACATCGATGGCACCCAAACGACAAAACTACATCTTTTAACATTTAACAACTCTTCATTTTTAGTTGTTCATTTTACTTCACTACATTTTTTTATGTTATAGGAAGGCATACAGGAAGACGGATTTCCTGATGGTAAGAAATTCACGCCGTCTAGAGACACCAAAAATGGTAATGGTGTGTTGCCAATCTGAGGTCAGTATGTTAGGCCTTAAGCAAAAGTAAGTTTACACGGCTCCTTTACCCTCCGAACCGAAACACGTCATGACGTTAAGGCGGCAGGAATATGTAAGGCTGTGGTACCAATCCGGGCGAGTCGCTGCGAAACTCTACCACCAAGTCAGATGTCACGGTGTTAGTGATGATAAGCCTATGCTCGCCTTTTACGAGCTGCCTGACAAGAAAGACAGATGGTCTATTTTGCAAAGGAGCCCGGATATATTATCTTAAAAGGAAACATTAAAATTGTACGGTAAAACAAACTTTGGGCTTTATTTCCAAGGTACCCTGTTTTAATTTGTGATTTGAGAATGACTGGGTTTTAACTTTAGCTTCTTTTATACTGAAGTGTAAAAAATATGAAATACATCAAATATTTTACCTTAATAAAATAAGAGCATGCAAAGCAAAACTTTTGCCAGTAATGAAGGAGGTTCTAGGACAGAGGTTCCCAAACTTATTTCATGTAACGCCCACTTTGAAAATCAGTTGTTTTGTAGCACCCCCCCCCCTCGTTTTTTTCTTGTCAATAACCTTAATAACATATTTGTTGCGCCTAGTTTAAAAAAAAAACATTTTTTTCAAGATTTATACCGCCCCCCTCTAGGCTTCCAGCGCCCACAAGGGGGCGTTATCGCCCACTTTGGGAAAGGCTGTTCTAGGAAGACTTTTTTATGTGATTCAATAGCAAACACAATATGTCTCTCCTAATAGTTGTAAATTCATGGTCTATGGACACCATAGATGTTATAAGCGCATCGCTGTCTTTTTTTTGTCTATGTACAAGTTTACTGATAGACCTACTCTCCAGATCGGAAAATGACAATGTGAATATGGCGGCAAGAACAGGGAAGGCGATGGATCCTTCCGGGCATATTGCTGCATGTCTACCACCAGTGGTATTAGTGCCAGGTAAGAAGGCAGATGTTCTACATATTTCAATACAGGGGACGAACACGAAAGTAAAACGTTATTACAATGCTTGAGCTTGTGAACTACGCTGATGACTTATCCTCATTCATCATCATTCTCTTGCCCTTATCTAACTGGTTAGAGTTGTCGCGCAAAGTTGGCGAACGAACCACCCATACCTTTTCTTATTCTTATTCCTATTTTTACCCAAGCATCCGTCCACATTCAATCATAACGTTATTTTTGTGACATGTATTTCATTCCATGCTAATCGGCTTCTTAAATTTTCAAGCTACTTTCAAGCTCCCTCTTATATACGCTTGTGCTTTATGAAAAAATAAATTGTTATTTAAATGTACATTAGGATATATTCATTATGACAAGTTAGTACTTAAATCAGTTATTTTATTATTTATTCTACTGCGTAATTGCTGTGACAAAACGTTTTACTTGATTATCTATCTAATAGGTTGTGTTATTTAAAAATTTAAAGATGCACGTTCGCATGAACGATGATTTATTTTTATTCATTGGATATTTTTTAAATTAAATCGGTATATATGACTGCAATTTATAAAAAAATAAGTTTTTTATGACACCACTACTAATATTTATTATTATTAGTGAATACCATTTTAATGTTTCTACTTGCAATTTATAGGATACAATCTCAATTAATCTTAAGAAGGAATTCATGTCATAAATATTTATTTTATTTCATTAAAACAGACCGTACATTATAAACTACAATTTATTCTCACCAACTTATATAATACTGACCCAATGTCCTTTCAAAGGGACTAACTAACTCTAACTTATATAGCCCTGATGATGCTTGTATAGCGAAACCGGTTGGCTAAACCATAAAAATAAAAAATAATAAAATATATTGTAGAAAGTACAAGTGTTTCTAAATAAATTGTATTTACTCTTTTTGGTTTTGTATATTAAAAAATACATTCTCCTTTATGACTACATACATAAATATACTGGGAACCACAATTTACCGAAAATATTCCAAAACATCTGTCCGGGACCCAGGAGACAATATGTTATTTAGTTGTTTACATTTTTGATTTAATAATAGTAGTATTATGCTTACGGCAACTACAAAGGACTATGTTGATGTCGTGTTAAACGAACTAAATTTTAGTAAGTTGGGCGCCAAAGGCCATATGCTACTTATTTTTGAATTTGGTAATTTTGATCTGATAGCATTACTAATTTAATTTTAGGTTGATTCAACAATTTGTTGCTCAAATTGGTTTTTGATGAACTCAATTTTATTTCATTCACTCAAAAACATAAACTGTAAATGCGTTACCTAACTTTTAATTGGCAGACAATTTAAAAAAATGAAATACGTCAAGTTATTAATTAATATAGCTTGTTAAACTGAGTAAACTGGAATAACATCAGATTACTGATATTAAGATAAGTAATTTACACGTGTTGGTCTGAAACTTTTTTTAGAATAGACCATCTGGTTTTCTGCCAGGCAGTTCATAAGAGGCAAGGAAAGATTACATGTATCATTACGAATAGCATTGTTGGTAGAGTGCCGGGTAGGAATCCTGCCGCTATAATGACAGTGTCATGTTCCGGTCTGGAGTATAAATATAGCGGAATACTTGAACAACAGGTCTAGCACCCCGGCCACAAGACAGCAACGCACCTACAACATCTATGGTATCTAATCCTTCTTGGTCTCTTACCACTAGGAGACCCGAGTGTTTGCTGTCACATAAAACAATACCAGTATTTCGCAGTTTTAGTTTCTACAATTAATTTGGCTTTTTTTTCAGTCACTAGATCTTTACCAACTATCTAGATTTCAACCTACCATTTTCCTACATACGAACAGACATACATCAAGGAGGCAGTCAGAACAAACATACAACAGACATATAAGTGTATCCGTAACCTAAAGCACTAAGGGCATGCCATTTAGTACATTACACTTCATTTAGGCCAATCTAATCTTAAATATTTTACAACTCCTGCAAAGTACTTGTCTCAAAGCCGCAAAATCTGTAGATATTATAGCATTTGTACTTTTTTTTATAATATTTTTCATTAAATACAATTCGTGTTTAGAATGTAATAAATTAAATGTCAAATATTGTAATGTAGTGTATTTTCACTTTTGAGATTCACGAAGGAATGTGCGATTCGAATAACTGATTTTATAAATCCATTTTAAAAAATAAAGAATCTATGTATCTTTAAAAAAACATTTTTGAAAAAAATTGAATATAACTTAATAATTTAGAAAAGCGATAAAATTCATCAGTTAAGAGAAATCAAAAATATCAAATATAGTTGTTATATTTTATGGTTATTATTGCGGAGATAGTCGTCTTGTCTGGCCGACAAATTTTTCGCGTACATACTCTGCCTTTTCGAGCAATTTTGGGACGAATTTGCAATTAATTAAAAAACATAATTTTAATCTTCCTGTTTTGAACTAATAAGTCATGCCATGAACTAATAAGTCATGCCATGGATACAGTTTCTATATTCTCCGTCCAAAAACTATGAGGGGACGATTGAACAAACCTTGGACACGTTAACCAGTATCAGGAACATAAAACATTGAATTAAGTAATCAGATGACAACGGCTTCATTGAACAAAAAATATAAAAAATATTTTATTACGTGAAATTTACAAAGTATTAAATAAGTGGAGTTGCCTATATTTGAAATTTAGCTACTATAATATTAGTAATACGCGACAGCTAAGTTTGAAATCATATGACCATTGTGTAAAAATATCACAAGTAATAATATATACATACTATACTGCTTCTAACCAGTTATTTAACTTTTGACAGCAATAAAATACGATAAGACACAGCTAGTAAGACGAATCTGACAGCAGTCAAAAGTTAAATGGTTTGATTAGGTATTCTTAGTATAAATTTTGAAGCCGTAACCTTAACTATAGAATATTTGAAGATAAATAAAATTGTATCATTGATCCAGGTTCAAATTTCATATTCATAATATCCCTGATATAAATCAACTGAAAAGCAATTTTCAGAATAAGCTTTTGATTTCTAATTGAATCAAATCAAGGCAAAAAAAAATTTACATCCTCCTTAATTTAATGTCTTATTTCTTTATATCAGAAATGTAAATGACTGATGACAAAAATGAAATTGTAAATAGATGTTATCTGATTTCTATAATCACAGAATTCACTCATTAATAAACTAAATTAATTTGTAAAAATATAGTATCATATTTGTGTAATTGATCAACATCAAGTATATAAACTGAAAATCATGTTGAAAGACAACATTAATCCGTAAGAGCCTTTGCACATTACACTATTATAACTTGCGAATCACGGTGTTAGGTTAGTGACTATTAGGCCCAACAAACGCAAGGTCGGTATACACTTGGTATGCCGTCACTCAGGGTTGCGCCGCAGTGACGAGTGGTCGATTTAAAAACTTTTTTTTTGTAGCTAGTAGGTAAGCGTGTGATTTATGAATGTTATTTTGGTTTAAACATGGCAAAAAACAATTATAGACTACAATGCACTGTTAAGGTGGAACTTTATGAAATTTGGTAATCAAACACACCACATGCATTTTTATTAAATATTTACTATGCATTAAACGATTATTATTTGTTTCTAAAATACAATATTTTCAGTAGCAAAATTAGAAAGAAATTCAAATAAGCAAATGAATAACACTGACGCCACGTAGCCCTATCGCGTGTCGACGCACCGCTCGGCTATAGGTATTTAATTCAAAAACAGCGTTGAGTTAGCATACTGTATAGTATATATTATATTACCGTAGCAATGTACGCATAAATACAGCAATGTAAATATGCTATAAGCAAGAATTGTAGCTATATAATTTGTAAATAACAGTTGCAAATTTTGACCACAGCATTATTATGGGTTTGTTCGAGACAGTACTCTTATTTATATCTTTACCCGAACTTTGATATAATAACAATTAAGCATTATCATTAATTTTCAATCTTTGAAAAGTTTTTTTATAATTTTATAATCACAAAATAAATATAGTTTAATATTTAATAGTTTCTTCTATAAAATTTAGTTATATTAACTGTTTACTATTTAGTTAATAAATTTCCAATGCGTTTTAAATTTAAATTGAAATAAGAGATCTTTTTTCTGATATGTAACTATAATAATTTAGCATGTCAATTAATTTGTGTAGTAGGAATACAGTGAATAGACTCGTGTATGTATAATCCACTTAAAGCAAATAAATAACTTATACTTAACATTTAAAGAAAAGTACTTTCACACCTATATCCCCGAAAAGGTAGGCAGAGGCATAACCAGGGCACCCACGACGAGCAGAAGACAAGAGTTCCATAATGTGATAGGCGCAAGCCCATCGCTAAACCGGGCACATACCCGGGACCTCATGAACGTAAGTCCGACGCCGGACCGCTACCACCTTAAAATACTTAAAATTAAATTTGTAAAAACTGTGATGTGCAAAGGCTACAAAATAAATATCTAACCAGCCTAGTGCATTTACGTCTATAGTAAGTATAAATCCATAAACAAAAATTAATTCATTGCATTTGTGTAAAGCGTTTGTAAATAACCATAATTACTAGAGAATTAAAAAAAATTTAATCATTGACAAAAGAAAGACCGGAACACCATCTTAACTTAGCTTAAAAGTAAAAAAAGTAAATATAGATATTTATAAAAATAAATTATGATCACCTAACTTGACACATTACGTACTTGTATCTGCCTCATTAAATAAATCGACTTGCAAAAGTATATTATGAAAAACTTTTCTAAGAGTTCTAAAGCGGTTAATAATAAAAGCAATATTTATCATCAGCACTACAGAGAAATTTATTATTCATATTTTCATAATTATCCCATACAAAGGGGATTGAACTTTTTTGTATGACGCCTGGCTTAGTGCCTGGCCGCCATTTTGTGTTATTTTCAAAATGGCGGCGCATGATAATGGATAGGGAACACATGTACATACAAAATAAAAGTATTAGGATCAACATATCCTAAAGTGTCACGTTACAGAGCTATTTCCAAAGCAAAACGATGATAAAGATTTGGCCCAAATCAACAAAATTATATCTGAAGTTGTATTTTTGTAGCCATGACAGTCTTAGTTCATTATTTTTTGCCAGTTTAGAGAAATATTCAGTGAATAAAGTTAGTTAACGATTTAGAATTACGACTGCGACGTTACGAACATTGATTGTATACATTTATTTTCCATTTATATAATAAAATTATATAGTATAACTAGCTTACCCGGCGAAATTCGTTCCACCCGTTCAGTTTATACGGGAAGATTTTTTTTCCTAGTTTCCTCGCATTTTTTTACCCTTTTTCTTATCTTTTAAACCTTTCCTGGACTTGAACAAATAATTCAAAGCCAAAATTAGCCAAATCGGTTCAGCCGTTTTCGAGTTTTAGCGAGACTAACAAACAGCAATTGATATACTATAAATACTTAAATAATACATAAATGTTATTCGTTAACAAGCTTACCTTTGACCACTATCTCGCCAGATGGTTAGTGATGATGTAGTCTAAGATGGAGTGATCACTATCTCCTTCCAAGTTAGCCCAACTTGGAAGGAGATAGTGATCACTCCCTCTGACTGTTTCTAAACGACCTTGTAAAGAAACACTAAATCGCTTGACGGTAGATCTTTGTCGTCAGAGTGGTAACTATCGACGGCCAACTATGTTGAACGCCTGTAATTCAATTCAATGCATTGTTTCTACAAGGTAACTAAAGTATCTATTCACCATCGCTCTTTTATTGTAAAGAACTCTGTAACGTGAAGCTTAAGGATATGTTGACCCAGCTACTTTTTTGTTTGTACAAGTATTTACTATCTACATTTGTTGAAATTAGTATGCGCCGCCATTTTGAAAAAAAAACACAAAATGGTGGCGGTTGACTAAGCCACAAAGGTTCAAATCCCTTTAACATAATATCAACATTCCGGTTCGTTATTATAGAAAACTATAGTAAATATATATTATGACAAATCATATTATCATAATTACTGTAGAAGCATTATGCTTGAGGTTGCTGTAATAGTAGAGAAGCCCGAGAGGGGTAATTGGGAGTTACACGAGTTCCTCAGATTATAGTATGGAGGGTAGAGGTACATTTAGAATACAAATCCGAAATTATTATATACTAAATATTATATACCTATAAATTTATAAACTTAGAAGACAAAAAAGGTTTTCATAATATACTTATTCATATAACAAAAAGATATAATCACCCTATACAACATTTAGCGTTCATGGAAATTCGAATAACTTTTACTAGCTAGTAATAAAAAATAAATCGTTTACCAAAAAACTTGTAAAAACAGTTCATTTGATATACCTTTCACTATAAAGTCAAAATTTTCAGTATTATTTGGATTTTGTCATGATTTTTTTTCTTACTGTACACAAATCCCAGGGAAGTTGAGCGGCTCGAGGGCGGAACAGGACGCGAGTCAGCCAAGCGATTATACCTGCGAATAAAATCGTTATTATCATTGATGCCTTGTGACTATATTCAAGAAACGAGTCGTTTTCTAGCGAATGGTAGTTTTTTGACGAATAGTAAAATATCTAACTACGGTCGCTCGTTTTTAATTGTTAACTCAATATTTTGTGCAGCTTGGAGCAACGCTTCATTAGTTTCACGCAAACTACCAATGGTTATATTAACGGATTACGGATCGTTGTTTTTTTTTATTATGTTGGAAGGCAAGCCAGCAGAAGGATTTCCTGATAGTAAGAAGTTCACGCCGCCTAAAGACACCGAAGGTGGAAATGGTGCGTTGCCAACCTTAGGCTGGGATGATAGGCCTTAAGCAAAAGTAAGTTTACGGCTACCTTATCCTCCGAAACGGAACACGTCAACGGCAAGTGCTGACGTTATGGCGGCAGGAATAGGTAATGTGGTGGTACCATCGGGGCGAGTCGAAATCTCTACCACCTAGTTAGAAACTTATTGGAACCGGGCTTAAATCTGTACATATAAAAATTAAAAAAGTTTAAAATTTAAAAATATATAGAAATTTTAGGTGCGAATTTATTTTTAATAAAAAAGATTTCTTCGAAGTAAAATAATAAATGAAATCCACTTGATTTCTAAAATCCTGGTAGTATTTATCTTTTAAAATAGCCACAAAATACCTATTATTCTTGTATTTACCAAACTTTCTGATAAGTCTCTTGCTATATGTTACAAATAGCCGAATAAGTAATGTTCATATCACTTAATCAACTAAAATAGGTACTGGTAGTGATTCTGATACACACAGACTAAACTTACTTTAGGTTTATTTTATATAAAAAAAAACAAAAGAGATGAAACTTTTTAGATATGCCAGATTAGTCGGACATATTAAATTTATATGTACAATATAGAAAATAACTACTTAGGCTAGTCAAACCTTTTTTCACATACCTAGTCCTGGAAACGTTGTAAAAAAAATTTACTGGCTTATTGTTATGAAAAGAATTGAAACTGCGCAAGGGCGATATAATAAAAAAATTTAAATGTATTTTTAAAAGCATAACCATCTTAAATGAACTACTGTTACTATTATGTTGTATGCACTTTTTGCAACGATTATGAATAAAAACTAGATTTTTTTGTATTTGTATTTTTTATTACTAGGTACTTATTATACGTATTTGAATTTTTCATAGCACTAGTAAACATCTAAAAGCACCGAGTCAATTTATATTGTGTGTGTGTCTGACCTATCGTTTGTCGGGCGGCGGATGGGGCTGCGGCTGCGGCTCGGGCTCAGGCGCGGCGGCCCGCTCGGGCTCCCTCAGCTTGGAGCGGGGGCGCCAGGCGTCCAGCAGCGCCTCGACGCGCTCCTCCGTGGGCCCCCAGCGGGCGAACCCCGCCGCGTTCTGCAGCCACACCACCACCGTGCCGCCGCCCCACCGGAAGTACACCTCGCCCCTACACCACGCTTTCATTACAATTTCATCATTATGAACCACAATGCTGTTCAATTTATCCAACACAGTGTGCAAATATTGAACTATGTTCAGCATATGTTGTTGGATCCATCATAAAAACTATTTGTATTAATCCCTAACATTATTTAATTTTGACCAGTACAAAAAAAACTAAATCAAACTGCAATAACATCTATAATAATTTAGGTATTATAAAAATAGCATTATTATAATTACATTCTTAATTCTTAATAATTAAAACCTTTAAAATTTGTTTCGTGGTAACTGTTCTTAAGTAAATCCCCCCATGTCTTAACTCAGACAGTTTAATAAAAACAGTCGTTAGATATTAAACGCTTGTTGAACACGTGTTTTACTAAACACTGTCTAAAATTCAATTCTCAACCAGTAACATGCTGCCACGTCATCCACGTGTAGCATGCTATTGGTAGGGAGTGTTTAGTTAAACAGACGTCTATTTTTTTGCGGTAAGGCGGTTATTGGTTATTCAACATCCATCGAGGTATTCAGGTAAGCCAAGGTAGCCATATTCATGATCATATACATTTATTGTATTAAATATTGTTAAAAATACAGCCGATTTTAATTTAATACAGTTGAATAAAATTATTGACGTACGCTTTTTCGTCAGCAATATCTAACATGGATAAAACTCGGGATAAACCTCCTCCTCTAGATTACACAATCTTTATATATATATTTCTTGTGTTCGTGTGTTTGTTACTGAACTCCTTCTAGACAACTGGATCGATGTTGATGAAACTTTTTGTGTGTGTTCAAGGGAATTCGAGAATAGTTTAGATTCAAAATTTGGTTTCCTGGATATTTTTTTTTGTTATTTTTTAATAATAAGTAGTTGTTGATTTTGGAATGTTTCACATTGGATCCGACAGACTGCGCTACTGTCAAAGCATTAATGTCAAGCGATACGAAGTTTGCTTGGTCAGCTAATAATATATAAGGAAACTTACTTTGGAAGTACGTGTTGAAATCCGTGTCGATACTCGTGCTCAAATGCTGGAATGACTACCTGTAAGGATCAATATAAGATCAATTTGCCTATCGAAACACTCGACTCTTGAATAAAACGATAAATATTATGACCATACTTTACGTACATTTAGAGAATGGATTTAGATTCACCCATGAATCTATGTTACTACTAAAAGTACACTACACTAAAAATTTTGTCGACTCTTCCTATTTACCGGCCTCTTTTTCGTGTCGATTTTTTTGATTAACATATTAAGAAATGTCAAGAAAGAGAAATAATTTCTTAAAGTTCTATCTTGCTTGTTTGAGTATTTACCAAATAATTGTCTTCATGGTGATTATATTTGCCATTTTTATTGCTCCATTTGGTTATTTGGTAAATATAGCCAGTAACAAATACGGATTAATTACTGAATGTCTTTCGGTGTTTCTAGAAACATCAAATGAAACACTATGCAAACATGCAAATACATTAGCTACACATGTTTAGCTCACACAAGTTGTAACTGCAATGTGGATTTAGTGTGAACGAAGTGTTATATACTCTGTTTTTTTGCCATTTGACAGCAAATTCACTATTTAGTAGATAACGATAATTACTTATTTCAGTATTCCTCTCCATGTCTAAATAGTTGTATTGCCTATTTGCCCGTAATTTTAATACAATAAAAATCACCATCGTCGCCCATTGGTCGAAACTCGACCATAATAAATTTTGATATCTTGTTGATAAGAACGCCATCTTCATTTCTCAAGACCAACTACTTTGTTTCCAAACTTTTTAGTGCGCTTCCTGTGATCTTTTATCGTTATCATCAATATATTTGTTTGTGTATGTCAAATGCATGGTAATGTGGGTAATGTTTTATTTATGGATTTAATGTACTTTGTTAAGTTAAAACTTAAGTCTTGGCATACCGTATTAATATATAGATAGCCACGTGTAGGACCACCACCAAACAAAGCAAAGTGTGTGTATCGCACCTGTTTCCGTTTGAAATGGCTGGCCTGCAGCTTGTGCAGCGCGTGCGCGTGGCGCTCGGGCCACTCGGGCAGCACGACGACGAAGCTGAGGGGCTCCGCGGAGTCCTGCAGCAGGCGCTCCATGTGGCGCAGGGCCGCCTCCAGCAGCTCGGCGCAGCAGGGCGGGTGGGCCACCAGCGAGCCCGCCACCGGCCGCAGCTCCAAGAACGGTCCGCGCGACCCGAAGTACGAGTCCGTGTCGGCGAAGGCGGAGCAGTACTGGCGGAAGTAGCAGTCCAGCGGGCTGGCGAAGCACTCGAAGCTGACGCCGAAGCAGCGCTGCAGACACTCCAGCACGGGCACGGGGAGCGCCATCTGGGCCAGGTGGGGCTCCGCCCCTCCCCCGCCCGCTCCCGCCCAGGCCGCGTACCGCCGCAGCAGGCACCACACCCGCGACAGGAACTGCTCGAACTTCTTGTCGTCGAAGCAACTGTGCCGGTACAGGTGCTCCTGCAGACGGAGGGCCGATAAGAGGCTAGTTTATCTCTATAGTAGTAAGTATCATGTTTTAATATTGATATTTTACTAAGTAACCTGACAAATGTTACCCTAATCTTAACTATAAATAATCATTGAATTTTCAAATTTCTATTAATCCATTATGCTTAAATTTTTTTTTCATAAGTACCTTCCCTTGATAATAATTCACACAGCAAATAAAGAATTAACAAAATTATTCCATCCTACACACGTGATACTTTGACCCATGGAAATAGTGATTTATTTTTAGATATATACCTATATAATAATTATAATTTAAGATTTACATGAATTATTGTTATGATTTCCATCAAGATGTTTGTTACACTTACCAGTTTTTGTAAGTAGGTAGAATTCAGAACTTGCGTTTCGCCAAGATACCGCAACAACACTTGATCCCGGTCCAGAAAATGTTCTACAAGCGGAGGTCTTGGGGCTGGCAGAGCAAATTGAACTGGGTAGCACCACACTTTTCGAAGAGCCGCTTGTTGTAGGGGAGCAGGCAGTTCCTTTCAATAAATAATGATTTGTTTTGAATTACCATGGTAAAAAAGACTAATCATTAGTTACAGGCGGAAATCAGGTATGGTCAAATATGGTTCCTGAAGAACTGCTTGTTAATTTTCTACAAATCGGCTTGTGAGAGGTGAGTGTCTGTATTTTTGTCAATACAATGCAACCAAGACTAGACGATAAATATCGATAGAGTTGCAAATATCTGCCAAAATTAATTTCAGCTTCTGAACTATTCCTGTCATTATGGCAGTTCTCACATGTATTTTGGAGAATGAGGCTGGTCGCATTGTTCACACAAGAAACTTAAAAACCAGCCACATGTGGAATGTACACTAGTACTGTGTTTTGATAAGCAACAAGTACTTCTTAGAATCTCAAATTCCTTCAATTACCTTAGAATATTATTAAAAAAAACCTGCCCGCCTTGAGCAATACACTGAATCTATAGATTCAGAAAATGCTAAAGCTATAGTAAATTAGTGTTACAAAATAAAATTATTGTGAAAATTCCTGAGTTTAATATACTATACCTAAAATGTCGAGAGGTGTCTATCCGTTAGAAAGACAGTGTATTAATGAATAACCGGTCAACAGTCCAAAAGCAAAAGCGATTTTCCGGCCCGATGGCCAGCACGTTTGGCGAAAAATGGCAGCAAAATAAAATTGGCGAATAACAATGATATCTTTCGATTTATGTATTAAAAACATATAAATGTATATATTTTTAGAATCCTTGAGAATTAAGCTACGTAATAACGTAAAAATGTGTATGTTTAACCTCAAAACCATTTGCAACAAACAAAATGTGAAAAAACTTTCCGTGTTTTTCCCCAATTTTCCCAAGAAAAACATTTCTTATTAAAAACAAGAGTGTTTTATTTACCTTCTGTATACTTTATTCGAAAGAACATGGAAAGTTTAACAGAATGCAATTACAAAAACAACAATGGCCATGCAAATATTTTACAACACAAGCTCTATAGAATTAAATTCTTGCATGTCCGAAAAAGTGTCACATGCTATTTAATCTCTTATTATGGAGTATTTAGAGGAAGACACTCATAAAACTTATATGTTTTATATGTAGATATGTCATATAAACATATTACAAATGTTATTTACAAGAATAATTTAGAATATAATTAGAAATAGTTAAAATCGAGCGGGCCGTTATGTCACAACTACATACATACATACATTACCGACTTAAATATTGCTAAATTTTATGTAAAACTAGTTAAATGATGTGTAGTGTTTTATACAATTGTTTATCACTTACCAAAATATAATTTTAACACTTTACTAACACATTTTCACATCACTTTTTGTTTTCAAGTCACTGGTCGGTTAGTGACACACTCGAAAAAAGCGCAACGGATGAATAAATCATGCCAACTCAACTCGTTCCGAAATTTTTTTTAAAATGTTGACATACTTCAAACTTTTTAATACGACGGGTTGTTTATTCTGCTACAGACTAAAAAAAATTGTTTGGATACACAATGTTTACTTGAAAAAACTGGAATTAAGAATGGAGCGCGGCAGTCGAGGCCCAAATCGGGTCGGGACCGTTGAGCGGACTTTTTTTAGACACCCGATATGGGCTGCGGACCGTTGACTGGATAACAAACATGGGTAAAAAGCAAATTCAATTAAATTTAATTTATAGTTTTTTTTAAGGGTGTCAGTTACCTGTATACCATTTTCTTTCAGCAATATGCTATGTTTTTCCCTGATTTTACGTGCATACTCAGCAGACAAATGATAAATCTTGAGACAAATTCCCTCAACCGATGCTTTTGCCGTTTCCGCCAAATGTGGTTGACACTGTTTCTGAAAAAGGTAATTCAAAGTAGGTATTACTATCAATAAAATATCTAAATGACAATAGAAGTTTAAAGTAGAAATAGCCTAATAAATTTACTAACACTTTTTGTAAGTACCTTCATTTAGATTTTAAATTTCTTTATAAGTTTTTCATTTGAATCTCTAAAGTCATTACTAGTGAGGGCAGTGGGTGGACATTATGGAACATCAACAAACTTCATTGCAATGTGCAGTCCATTTTAAACTTTATTGCAAGTATTATAAGATATGATTTGAATGTAAATTTTAAATTTCTTTCAACCGGTCACAAATACCAACCTGACAGCAACCATTTTTGTGTTGTTCGATTGGCAATATCTTTTATGAGACAAGTGACAACTACCCACTGTTAAAATATAAATTTTTCCATCCTTGTTGTTGAGAATTTGTTTTAAAAGTTTTACTTCTTTAATCTGCGTTTTCAAATTAGTGTTCAGTTATTAATTTTACTGTTAAATTATTGGACGTTTTAACGCCATTCATTTAGTGTATTTTTAGTGTTATTGTGTTTAGATCTTGTGTGCAATAAAACATTTTCATGCTTGTTCCGTTTAGTTTTAAGAACATTAAGATTTACGTGTATATATAAAAATGGCATGGCATAGCCATTTTGCAAAATGAATGTCAATGTAATGGACAACAACTGTTGAAATATTCTAAACATTGTTAGTTTTAAAGATGAAGTATGTAATAGTGTCTTTATTACATTTACCGTGGGGCACCCTGTACACAAATAGCAAAATGAATGAAACTCAGACTCAGAATTACAGTACTATGTTACTCATTGTTCAAACCTGATCCTACAATTTGTGCCTCGTCGATAAACGATAAAAGTTGTAAGGCTTACGTCGTAAAATTTAGGTTTGCGTGTGTCGTAAGGTACTTGGTGCAGTGGTACTTGTGAAATTTACTATGATAAAATTTTGTAATCATGACAAATAACATTCTGCAGAAAATGGTAAAATTCTGGTGTTAATTATTAAACATGTAATCAAAAAATCGACTTTTATTTATTATCTTTATTAAGTCATGCTTGTAGCAGTAACTCTGGTCGTAATATTTCAAAATTGGAAATTTAATAATACTGAGCTGTGGGGGCTATTTTTATCGAAAAAAAGCACATCAATAATATTTGTCGTAAATAATTATCAACCACTATCCAATGTCAATTATGACAGCTTGTCAGTGGGGCCAACATTGTACAGTTTATGGTTACACAGTACCCTACAATATTGTGTGGTTGGTGTTATTTGTCGTTTATTTCAAAGCTGAACGAAATATAGGTATTTTTATTTGCCATCTCTTTGAAGGTAGTGATGATATACTCTTTGAGTGAGGGTGCTAAAAACACATAGGAGGCTAAAACCATTCTCTATGTTAGCCCTCAACTGCCTACTGCTAAGGATATGCCTCCCATTCCCATGATAGTAATACTATACTTTATATTACTACATAGTATTAAACAAAATCGCATTATGCTGTCTCTCTCAATGAATGCTTAGATCTTTGAAACTACACAACGGAATTTAATAGTGATGAATGGGGTTATATTGCCAAAGCAAAACAGGGCCGGGTTGCTAGTGCTATATAAAACCAGAATCAATAAGTATATTAAAGATTAACCACAATTTTGTTAGAACTTTGTTATCATTCATTACCTTGAAAGATAAGACTTTCTGTGGACAATCTTTAAATGTTTTTTTAATAAATATCATACATACTCTCAGATGTGCTAATCTGTCTTGAAAATCGTCATATGTAGCTCCAACTGTGCGACGAAGCCACTGAAAAGTATCCTCAGCATTCCATTTTACCACTTTCCGACTTTCAGGGGAAGCATTTCTTGATTCAATTAATTTCTTAGCTGCCTCTGCATAACGTGAAAGTTGCTTCCTGGCATCACCAGTAAATTTAGGATGAGTTAATTTTATAGGAATATCATTCATTATTTCTTCATACATAGATTGGGATATTTCTGGGAAACAGTGACTCGGAAGTAGTGGATCTGAACCTCCTTGGTCATTCACTTTTCTTTCCATAAGCCAACGGTTAAATGAATCTTTGGGAGCATCAATGCCTTCTCGAGTGTGACATAATTCTTGATAACACTGTCTCAACTTATTAGCTAATGTAAATCTAAATCCTTCTATTTCCGGATGTGGATGAGGACATATAGTTGGTGGACGCTCATATATAACAACATTTGTGGGTACTTCTATATCCCATGGTCCAGCTAAAACAAATTTTTTGGGTGGTGGCCCACCATCCTCCGAAGGCCGTCGCTTATTAGCACTAGGAGTTACATTTCCTGCATTTGGAGGTCCATTGTGGCAAATACCCAGAGGATCAGTTATTGGGTCAAAATCTCGTTTAACAGCAGGTAGCTCCCACATTGACTCACCAGATATTTTATTCCAAAAGTATGGTCTATTCTCTCGTTTCGACCAATACTTACGCCACCCTTGCTGTAATAATTCGGGGTGTAAGTCAGCTGCAAGATGTGGCGCCAAAGGTACTGGTGCACCAGGGGTTTGCGGCGTTTCACCACTTCCACCAGGAGATGATTGTATCTCCGGAGACGAGTCACTGAGACTCGTAGAAGTGTCCCAAGTAGAAGATCCAGGTACAACTTTTTCTCTAACATCATTCATTTTGGATATTTATTTGTAAATAATTCTCAAGTTTAATTTAATGAGTTAAACTGACAATAAATATTTTTTAATGAATTTAAGCATTGTATAATTCCATTATTATATAAAAAAGAAACAACGCATTATTAGTTTAGAAATATTGTTACCGCCAATATTGTATTGTAGAATTGTAAATTAAGTTAACACCAAAACACTTATTTCTTTTCATTGATTATTGTACAATAGATCACTGGGATAAATATTTAATAAAAGATTAAAGCAGATAGAGTTTATTAAAGTATTTTATCGATGTTTTTTCCAATAAAAATCTTGGCGTAATTCCTACAGCAATACACAAGTACAATTGTGTGACAGATTAAAAATTAAAAAATCAACATTAAAAAATCCATGGACAATAACATAGATAATACACCTAAAGACAATAATATGAGTTTTGGCGCCATCGAGAGAAAAGATGGTCGAAGTTTTTTCATAATTATTGAATTTCGAGTTAATATTGAGTGAAATTAGTCAATTTTGGAGGCATTTTGTACAATTTTGTTCAGTGAAAGTGAACAAATGAAATAATTATAAAGAAATTAGCGTATCGTATATTTTCTCGTTGCCGCCAAATCTCGTTACATGAGCTTGTGTAAAAAGGCCACCGCTTTACCCAAGAGCCTGACATGACTTATTGACGACTTACGACTGATGACTAATTAAAATTAATTGAAATTGATATAAAATTTGATGCAAATTTCGCAAATTACTTGACTAATGGCTAAATACTAACGTGAAGGCCAAACTTAAAGAAAGAAAAGAAAGACAATAATTGGACAGATAACATTAAATAAAAAAGCACTCGCTTTAGCCCTAACACATAAACTCATAATAATTCCGTATCTTTTTACAGTAAAAATAATAACGGATATTCGAACGCAATAAACTTCAAATACCTTTGGTTTAATACTCAGAGTGGATTTTGGTTTAATAGTCAAAGGTGGTTTTAGTTTAATACGCCAACGTGTTATCTACACGCAAACTAATTTCTATAAATGTACTCTTATTTAATCGTAATTATTAATGCAATTGGAATCATGTTAACATGCACACAATGGCAATATTGGACTAGTGTCCATATACTAGCTAGAAATATTGCGTACCTACATATATGTATACTTGGGATTTTACGCCAATAACACACAGTTTGACAGGAAGAATACATGAATATTAAGATGAAATTCAACAGGAACCCACTACAGCTGAAATCGAAATTGTGAAACGTGATCATACTGGCATAATCCAAATATGAATTTGATACTGGTATTTTGTCGACGTTTAAATTGATTTAATTAATTAATTCTTTCTAAATTCGATAAAGTTTACGTCAGCTTAAGGAGAAGTAGTAGCCTAACAATAGTAATATCAGTAGGTATTGCCAAAACACTCTTCGGGCGTTTTATAGAGCTCCAAGAAGCAGAAAACATTTCACTCATTTCTTTAAATCAAAAATCTCAAGACAATGTGAACAAAGATTAACAAAAATGAGGAAATACTAGGAACTGAGATAATGGGATTTGATTCGTATTAAGTCATTAAGTATACAAGTTGTTAAGTAAGAAATTCTGATATAAAAAAAGAGGTTTGCAATTGAAAATTAAAAAAAATGTAACGAGCGTTCAGGATTATAAAATTTGGTAACTATAAAATAATAAGCAACATTATTCATATTTAAAATCTCATTGTTGCAAATACTTAACAAAACTATAATTTCCGTGAATCCGTTTACATGAATGGTCATTTCCAGACAGACATATACACAAATGGTAAACGAAATAATTCTTTGAGGTTTCTAGTTTATAAAGGATTTAAAATTAAAAAAAAAAATGATTGCACCATACAGAATAAAATAACAACTTATTCTATGTTTAATTTCATTAACGTTGTAACAAAAAAAAGGTGTGTGTGCGATTTAGACACGGTAGCAGTGAAACTTCAGGAAATTGACGAAAGAATGAGATAAATATATATTTGTGTCTCTTACCTGTCGTATTTCCGTTGCACCCGTTTTGAAATCACGATTCTAAAAAAGTTTCACTTCAAACATACTTCTACAAGTATAATGTACTGATAATGTTAAACAACTTCCTTCCTTCCTTAAATTTGGTGTATTTTTATGTTTCGTTAACTACGCTTTTTGCAAAGTTTTGTTTGAAATCACATACATTTTGACATTAACTTGCAAAACAACTTTTAATCATTCTTCATAACAGTTGCCGTAATGAATTTTAAACAAAATCAACGCTTCTTTTAAAAAGTTATGTCAATGAGGGACATGCTTTGAGTATTATACGCCCTCTACACAATCGCGAACGTCTGTCACCGGCCATCATGGCCCGTTATAGAATGTGCGATGATCGCCTCTATGATTGCGCTACCGTCCACACAATCGAGCATTACTCATTTGTGCATTGGCAGCCGTACGAGACGGACGTCTCGACCTATTTAAATTTAGTTACAAAATTGTATGGCAGCTATTTCTAGTAGGGTAATGTTGGGGCTTTGGCATCACTTATTTGCTTCGCTTGAACGCCATGCAGTAGCCCGAATATAAAAAATACCTATTGACTTTCTCAATATTTTTTTAAAATAAAGTCGGTATTTCTGTTTTAAATAAAAATACTTGTACCAGAGAGAGTACCCGCTACTGCAGATAATTAAAAAATGTTGTCATAATTGAGCAAACAATTTTATGACTTGCAAAATCATTTTATTTGATTGATGATTTAAAACAGACTTTACAGACCATATTGAATTGAAAACCAAGTTTAGTAAAACTAAGTTCTGTGTTAACAAGTTCATCTATCGGTTATGATTCTGTTGATAAGCTACTGCAATTAAAATTAACTTTGACAACATTCTCATTTTCTACATATCTGCTTACTATTTAAAATAGTTTAATAATAAAATATTTACAAATGTTTTCAGCAACGAAATTTTTATTAACTAAAATTGACATGATTGACGCTCTTGGCAATAATTTCAACATGTTTTTACATTGATCTCGTTAAAATTCGAGTGTGAAATCCAGCCTAAGTCTATACCAAAAAAACGTCAATTTAAAAGTAATCAAATCAATGCTAACTTGATTTACTTTCGTCAGTTCGGTCTTATGATACTTCAGAATCTGAAGACGGTGATATTTCAAGTAACGTACTGATATCATTTACTCAATATTAGTTATGAATTGAATGAAGACCACCTATGATTGCGCTTGAAAGACCTTGAAAGATGTAACCGTTACTTTAACTCTAAGCACACATCCACAATCTGGATGCAACTGTTATATGAGGAGTGACTTTTCAAAAGGGCTTATTTCTCATTTTAAGAATAAAGGTTTTTGTTGATGCAAATCAGTCCAAATACCATGTTTTTAATGTTTTACATATAAAGTTTGGTTCAAAAGAGCTTTTTTACTCTGAAAAATTGACTTGAAAAAGTGACATTCGCGTCAAAATATTGTTTTTGTCCATTGAATCCATTGAAATATTCCTTTTGAAAACTTCTTAATTCTCTAGCTGATTGTTTCTTCGACAATATTTACGGAACAAAAGGGCTTATATTATATTAGTCTTACTGCTGTTTTTATTGTTGATTTTACCCTACCGTACCCTAGTAAGTTTTTGAACGAGTTCATAATATTTGCTCTAAGGGATGATAATATGCCCTTGACTACATCTATTGAGATAAATAAAAAAAGTGAATGTCATTTTTACGAGTCTTTAAATTTTTTTCGCGATTGGCGGTTTTGGTAAAAGTCGCTTTTTTGTTTCATCGTTGTTGTTTGTGGTGTCAAAATAAAGTAAAATGACGTAAAAAGTTAAAATAGGGCAGAACAAACAGTCGGGGAATTAAATACGGGTGGTCTAAATTATATAATGTGGTGTTTGGGTAATTAGAAAAATAAATCCGCAAAGAAACTATTAGTATTACAAGAGTTGATTATGATAACTTTTTGAAAAGGCACAGCAACTTAAAATTTATTGAAACAAGATCGACAGCTGCTGGATATAAAAGATCTAAAAGAAAATTTCAATAATCTAGAGGGTATACAAAAAATTAAACGGATTGAGATAGAAACGCAAAATAAAAGAGGAAAGGTCATAGGCTGTAACATTAAAGTTTTCATAAGCTACAGATTTGAGTGTAATGAAGTTGACCAGTGTTTGGTCAAAACGAGGAAAAAGAATAGGTACCAACAGAAATACCTACGGCTGTAATTGACGACAAGGAGCTATCGGGCAATAAGAAAAAGATGTGAATAATTTACTTAACCAGTAGACTGATATACAGGAATTGGCTTGGTATAAAAATATTGAAGAGTTGCAGACCTGCCTCTAATACAGACTTGGAAAATCCAGATGAATCTATGTGTGATTGTCTTGAAGATGATGTAGGGGTCTTCGTATTTAGTTTATTATATAATTGTATGAATAATCTAATTTTGAGCAATAATAAGGAGTTATTATTTGCATAAGAATTTTATTAATACACATCAAAACAGCTTATTTCCCAAAGTTCCTAATCAAAGTGGCTTATTTTCATTAAATATAGAACAAAACATCTTAATTCTATCAGTCCCTGTCAAAAAGGCTTACTTCTAAAATATGAAGTTAAATATGTAATTTCGTAATTGGAAAAGAAATAATATAAAAATTCTATTTTAATCATGTCAACATTATGTGAAATATGTTATTAATATTCAAAATGTATTCAGTACTTAAATAATTGTTCAGAGTTTTTTTTTTATTTTCTGGTAAAATGGTTAATGAAGAAATAAGCCCTTTTGAAAAGTCACTCCTCATATACTTAAAAGACGGCTGTTGGTCACATTAGTAGCTATCGATGAACTTTAAGTTTACATATGACACAAGATTTAAAAAAGTTATAACACAATTTAAGTTTTTAAAATAGTAAACAAAATTGCGTATTGAATATTTTAGTGTCTTTTGACCTTTTTCCATTCTTTCCTTATTGTGTTGTATCTTAAAATTTTGAAAAATATTATTACAAATTATAAAATATAATATAACGCTGTAACTTTCTAGATTAATGGTCTATCAATCTCTAATGTAGGCTGCCTGTCTAACGATCTAACGCTGATTACAATATTAAAGATGGAATGGTAAATTCAGACTATAGATTTTTAATAAGAACAAGTCGTCAACAACTATATTTTTTTCATTTTATTCAGAGTTTTATGTATGAATACATTACTATGTTTGAATGTTTTATAATAATATTTTGTTTATAGTCATAACACACATAAAGCAGAAACCCTTAACTCGAACGTACATGACCTATCAATCCTATATATTCCAATATGTTTCGGCTCGACTTGCTTACATCAGTTTTTAACCGACTAAAAAAACGAGAATGCTGCAGTTTCTATTCCTGTACATATATTTTTAACGGATTTTAAAACATTTTATTATTTGAAAAATCAAGGAAAAAGTACTAAGCCATTTTTGTATCATTATTGGCCCGGGAGAATTAATTAGTCTGACCGCGAATCAAATTGTTGTTGGATTTGTTTGTAAAAAAAACGCGCCAAATAAATTTTAACCTACTTACAATTTAGATCAGATAAATAATACTGATTTTATCGAAAAAGACTAAACCACTCACTAGTTTTTGTTGTAAATGTCTACTTCACCCTTTTAAAAATATAGACATAATGATAAATGTAATATTTGATTAATGCGATATTCTAAATATCTGAATAAGAAATCCAGAATATTTAAAAATTTTAAACGCAAGAGCCCCAATATTACACTACTGACAAATATCGACGATCGTGTGGACGCGCCGTCGATCATGGCCCGAATTTCCTTTAATCCGGAAAACCGACACAGCGTCGATCACGCTCTATTACAATCAATCATGGCCGCTCACAGGCGATTACGCCCTCTATACAATCGTGAACGTCTGTCATGAGCCATCGTGACCCATTGTGTGGAGGCAGCGTTAAACCAATGTGTCGTCTACACTCGAGCTAATTTCTGTTACAAAAAGACTGTCACTTTTAGTGCTGGGGGAGGCACGGCACACTAATTTAATCGTAATTACTAATGCAATTTCAATCATGTTGAAATGCACGCACAAACACAATATTATACACTAACTTGAAATATTCACACACAATCACATTCTACCGACTAACGGTATAAAATAACAAAATTAGTCCAACATGCTTCCTGAGTCCAGACCATAATCTATAAAAGAAGTTAGTAAAAGTGTTTTGCAAGTTAATGCCAAAATATGTGTGATAGTAAGCAAAAAGTTACAAAAACTGAAGCCAATGAAACTACGAAACACAAAAGTAAAGCGCATTTATGGAAGACGAATATATTACGTGAAAATAAGTGAGTGCAAGATGTTCGTGTTGATTAACATTACATACATACATACATACCTCCACGTTACGTCTTTTACGGGGTAAGCAGAAAGTATCGAGTGCTAGACCTCACGATTAACATTATTAGTAAATAAAGTAAGTATGTAAATTATCTATATTACACAGTTATTGAAGTTAAAAAGAGTATTATTTTATTCCGTATGTTGCATATTTTCCAAATCCATTGTACTCGTAAAATGGAATCCTTAGTGAATTACTTAGTCTCTTGTTTGCATTTCTGTCTGTTTGTGAATCTGAGAAGAAATGACATTTCGTGTAAACCAATTGAATAAAATAATATTGTTTAGTACTCCCGCTAGTGAGGTAAATATTAATAGTATTGGAATCTCAAATTCTTCGTAAATCATGATATGTTTTTTAAACTATTTTATTAAAAAAAGAATAACTTAATACAAATCAAATCCCTCCGTAATTCCTAACGTTATAAAATTCTTATATTACTAACTCCAATCCTCTAGCAGTCGAAGATAGCTTTTTTCGGATGTTTTTTTTAAATGAAAAATGCTGTTGCGGGGCATTGTTGGCGGCGATAAATCCGTGCGCAGTACGACAAGACAAGTTGTGAAAGTACTTTTATATAACCCACATGACCGACAGTCTCTTTCCTTTGGCAGAGAAAAACGCCTGTGAGTGGCGTCTCCTGTTGTTTTAACACTAAAATACTGGTACGGAAGACGAGGCAGTTTGGCCTTAAAGTATTAGCCTGCCCCAGAACGGGACAGATTAATATGCATTCCGTTTATGTTTTATATGACATTAAATAATAGATATGGCATTCAGCTTATTTTTTCAGTTAGGTGCACAAGTAAAATGCTTTGAAGAGTTGCCGCCAAATCTCACAAAATGAGCTTGAGTAAGGAAGACAGTTTCACTCAAGGACTTGACACGACATTATTTATCGACTATTAATTATAATAAATGATATTTTAGAACTGTATTAAAACAAATGACTGGAAAAGTAATTTATTAATATTATTTTGGACTTGGCGTGAAGATGTTATGTATTATGTTATGGAAGACGTAGCAGGCAGGTCTTAGCCGATCCGTGAAAGGAACAAGTTAAAAAAAAAACAGCGAGGTTGGCGGGAACGGTCGGAGTGGGAGTTTTGGTGCCATCGTGAATGAAGATGGTCGTAATTTTTTCACAATTATTGAATTTAGTGTAAAATATGAGTAAAATTGGTTAATTTAGGTGGGAATTAGTTTGATTTTGTTTAGTGAAAGTGCACTAATGAAATAATCGTGAAGAAATTAGTGTATCGTGAATTTCCTCGCTGCCGCCAAATCTCATAAGCGAGCTTGTGTAACGAAACCACCGCTTTACTTAAGACCCAGACGAGACTGTGTAAATAGTGACTAATGACTATAAGATTAATTAATACGGAAGACATAAATTCAAAATATTTAACAAGAAAAAGATTTATTAATACAGAAGTCGTGGCTGTATGGACACAGATTCTTTGCCTTTCCCTGAATGGGATAAAATTAAAAAAAAATGCTGCCAGTTGTCACTTGTATGACATGTGGACTGTGGAGTACCTAATTAAATAAAGATTAATTTTATGAAATAAATACAACTAATCTAATTAGAGAAATTATATTAAAGAATACAAATTCTCAACACGGATATTTTAACCTTTACGAAATGCGAACACAGAACTGAGTAGTGGACACTGGTAATATTAAAACGTATATATGTCAAATTGTGAAAACAAAGATGAGATTATGTCAGACTTTGAAATCGAAATTCAGTTTCACGATTTTAAATATACTAAGATAGATAACGAAAAATGTGAAATTCAATGTGTTGATTATTGTAAATGTAGTTATGATGATTTTTTCCAAATAATGGTACAGAACTCTCCTTGTCTCATAAAAAATGTATCCAAGTCCTGGAAATGTACTAATAACTGGGTATTGAATAATGATATTAATTACGAATATTTATTGAAAGAATATGGACATTTAGACGCGCCTATTGCAAACTGTGATAATATTGAACACAATACTCAATGCAAAACAAACATGTCAGTAAAGGATTACATTCAATATCTTCAGAACACTAAGAAACAAGATATTTTATATCTTAAAGATTGGCACTTAAAAAGGTTGAGGCCAGATAAAGAATTTTACAAAGTTCCTAAAATATTTGCTTCAGACTGGTTGAATGAGTATTCTCTTGATAACCAGGAGGATGATTTCATGTTTGTTTATATAGGACCTGAAAAGTCATGGTATGTTCCAGCAGGTATAACATATTTGTTATGATTGTTAATCTCAATCTGTTAGTATTTGATGTTTTTTTTATATTTTCATCATACAGAAGTGACTTAATGTTATTGATAACTGTGGCTGTCCCATAGAGAATACTTAGAACCAGTGTGGTGCACCTTACCTCAATGTCATGTCAACAAAAGGGTAATATTTATTAAAAAAAAGTGTCTACCCCCAAATCCCTGAAGAGGTAGGCAGAGGCACAATACCTGGTGATCAAACCTGGGACTTCAAAAAGTCAATTCTGATACCAGACAGCTAGACCAGGCGAAGAGTGATTATATTTTTCCACATTAAGTCTAATTGTATGAATGTGATCCAAAACTGAATTTAATCACTTCTGAACCTGCTCCTTTGTTGGATTTTCATCTAACACTTTTGTTAGCCTGTTTATTATTATTTTCATACATTTAAAAAAAATCAGTAGTCTCCTAAAAGGAATAATATTTTTTATTCTGATTCTCAACAGATTTCTAATAATTTTAGTATATGGACTAAGCCCTGGGTACTAGTGAGTATTGTATATTTTTTCATTCTAGGACACAATTTCATGCGGATGTTTATTCATCATTTAGTTGGTCTGTCAATGTATTTGGTAAGAAGAAATGGATATTATTACCACCTGGGGAAGAAGAAAAGTTGAAAGATGCTTTAGGGAATCTACCTTTATTATTTGAGCCAGACAAACATTCAAATGTAAAATATATAGAAGTTATTCAAGAAAGTGGAGATGCTCTTTTTGTACCTTCTGAATGGCATCATCAAGTCTTGAATCTCAAGACTACAATATCAGTTAATCACAACTTCATTAATGGCTGTAATATTGAAGTAGTATGGAGATCTTTAGAGAAGAACCTCATTTTAGTTGAAAAGGAGATAGATGATTTAAAGGATATTCCTGAATTCTCTTCACAATGTCAAGTGATACTTAAATCTAGTTTTGGCATGAATATTGAAGATTTTGTGAACATTATCATTCATATTGCTGACAAAAGATTTAAACAAATCAATGGAGCCAATTATCAACTTTTTAACAATTTTACACTTAAAATAAACCATATAAAATTTGATTTGTATGCAATATCAAAAATTATCAATTTAATAGAAAAACATTCCTCTTATTCTCTATTATCACAAAATATTGTGTCAACATTAAGAAATATAAAAAACTCTCTTCAAAATATTTAAATTCCCAGAAACCAATAATATTAATAAATTACAAATTTGACTTTGTAGTAATTCCAACACATTTCTTTGCAATCAAGTCCTTAATATCATTCTCGCCATATCCTAATTCTTTTAAGATTTGAATAGTGTGATACCCTGGTTGAGAAGCCTTTTGCTTGCCACTAGAAATCCCAGGTGTTCTAGACAGTCTAGGAGCCGGTTCAGGTACAATCAAGTTATCATTATCACGATAAAAAGATTCTCTGGATTTATGACATTCATGTTTATCTACTGAATTAATATCCAAAACTGGAGTAACACAACCATCCACATGTTCAAAGACTTCACACCATTCACTTTGCGTTTTAGTGAGAAATATTTCTTGAAACTTTGTTTTATCATAAGAATAATTTTCAGGAAGATTTAATGCTTTTAGCATGTTGGCATAAAATTGTGGTTCTAATGAGCCAACTGCCATAAATTTACCATCTTTAGTTTTGTATGTGTTGTAGAATGGCAATCCTCCATCTAAAACATTAGATCCAGGTTCTTTTCCCCATACAGGTAACTTCATACTTTTAAATACCCATGTGGCCATATATGCAGCTCCTTCTGTCATACTTGCATCTATTATTTGGCCTTTCCCAGATTTATTTCTTTCAAATAAAGCTAGTAAAATACCTAACGCACACATAACACTTCCACCACCAAAGTCAGCAATTAGATTTAATGGTGGATGTGGTGGTTCTTTATCCCTACCTAGCAGAGATAAAATTCCTGACATAGCTACGTAGTTTATGTCATGTCCGGCTTTTTGTTTAAAATGCCCACTTTGTCCATATCCAGTTAATCGTCCATAAATTAGTCTTGGGTTTTCTTTTAAAAGTATATCTGGGCCCAAATTTAATTTTTCCATAACACCTGGCCGAAATGTGTCTAAAAATACATCTGAAATTGCACTCAATTTTCTTACAACGTCTACTCCTTCTGGATTTTTTAAATCAATGGCTATTTGTCTTTTACCGTTAGATAATATATCTATTGCTGGAGCACCCTCTAACTGAAAAACAAAAGCAATAATATTTGATAGGCACCTTTGCCGTACAAAAAAATCTTACATAATTAACTACAAAAAACATATACAATTAACTATTCATACTAAAAGCATAAAAATTTTGAGTGACAAACATATGGGCCAATTTATGAGATAAAAGCCCTCTTCAAATTGGTGTAGTGATCAACAAAGGCAGTAATTTTACTTCAATATAGATGTTTATCAACATTTATGCGTACCTTTTTGACTACTGTAACAGTTGCACCAAAATCGGATAATATAGTTCCACAAAATGGTCCCGGAGCTAATCCAATCATTTCAACAACTTTAATGCCATTGAGAGCCATTTTGTAACAATGAAACAAATACTATCAAATCTCCTTGAAGTGCTAACTTTCCTGGACAGTTTTACTTTTTGTTATTATCGCTTAATCATAGAAGTTCAAACTTCAAAGTCTAATCATGATTTGAAATTTAGATTTGAGATTTCAGAATTCCACAAGTACCTATTAAAGATATTTTTTTTATTTTTTTTTTAGTCGCACGGGAAACAATCATAAACAAAAAATAATAGAACGTAAGATTAGTTACAGCCACTACAATATTACTCGCAGAGAAGAATTGTAACTACATACACAATAAATGCAACCATAGCCTTACACAGCTACGAGACAGTGGCGCCCCGTAGGTATAGCAAACGAAAACTACTAGGAACGGGATTCTTTTTATATTTAATATTTAAATACTTTTTAATTTCTTGATAAAAAAAACAAATTACCACTAAAATTTAAAAAAAACACAATATCGTTTAAACTTACAAACTACACTTATAAACGCGAAGGGTGCAATAACATTACAATAAGTAGAAATTTTAGGGGCAATTATTAAATAATTAAATAAAAACAGACATTGTTTTTTAACAATTTAATTACTTAATTTTTCTAACATTTCACCAATAGTTTTTTGTGTCTGATGCAAATGCAAGAAAACAATAGGAGCAGGTTAGGAAATCTATTATAAATCACATTCATGTCTTCATTTGGCATTTTTGTATGATCGTTTACCGACATTTTAAACAAAATTCACCGATTTCACCATTTTCTAAAAATCGATAGCAAGGTAACCTAAAAAGTTTTCTGGCGTAACAATAATACGCTGAACGTCCTTTTGTAAAAATATAAACACTTGAGACCAGTAAAAACATCGTAATCTTTAAATTGGAATGATGCGGTGAAATCACAACAACTCACTTAACACAAAATATCGTCGCGAATCAATTAATGTATTTATAATAATGGCGGCTTCGGACTTCAAACAAACTTGCAAGTCTGTGTGACCGGTTAAGTCAAATAAATAATATGAAAAATCAGCAATTACCTAGATGTATAATTGAATAATGAGCTTTTTATTAAACTGTCACGAATATAGTATAAATAACACTATTTTAATAACACTTGTATATGTATTATTTTTTGGTAGTGCAGCCTATAGCAGCACACACAAAGGCAAACATTTTGTATGTGTTATTAAGTGCGAAAATACGTCTATACGAGAAACAGGATCCTGCTCACAGAGCTACAGGTTACAGCTTTACAGCTATCTTAAACAATCTTAAATAACAGGTTTTCCTCCCATTTCCCCCCTAAAAGTGGATGTCGTTGTCAAATTTCTGGAGCCGGCTAAGACCTGTAGCCTATACTGCCATGTCTTCCGTATTTTTTTTTTATTACAGTCGTAAGTCGTTATATAGTCACGTCATAGTCTTCGGTAAAACAGTGACCTCATTACTCAAGCTCATATAGTGAGATTTGGTAGCAACGAGGAAATACACGATACGCTAATTTCTTCATGATCATTTTATTTATGCAATTTCACTGAACAAAATACGACCAAAATTGACAAAATGTTATTTGACAAATCAGGCGGCCGTATGTCAGTTCCTAATACAGTATATAATATTACTCTGTAGTCAGTTCCAATTTGATTATATGAAGTCTTGCGTCGAGTAATTTTCGTAGCTTATTCTTATATGAAAAAAAATATCTATGACAATCACATAGATTTAGGTTGTACAAGATAAAAAAATGTCAGTTAAAACACGAGAATACGTAGTAGGTAAAAGTAGTAGTAAAAAATGTATATTTACGTGTAAGTTAAATTGTTTATGTGTGAGTTAAAAAGGCTTGACATAAGGCTACGTACGTTAGGCGGTGGTCTCCTTTTGCGAAGATGTTATGACGCAAAAGGAGACCGCGGAGCGGGTCCGGGAAGACGATCCGAACTCAGGCCCGCTCTGGCGCAGGCGGACCGGGGGCGCGAGAAGGCGCTCAAAGTGCTTCCGATGCGGGGCAGCCGGGGGGAGTCGGGGGACTTCCTCTGGCCAGCACGGTCTCGCACGCCTGGGGGGCGACTCCAATGGCCGGAGTCGCTCCTCTTTAGCCTCCTCCTCCTCGTAGCCGCGGAGCGAGATGGTGAATGCCAACGCGACCCCATCACGCTCCTTGCCGGGCGGCAGGAAGGTCATCGTGTGGTTTTTAGTCGGTTCGAGTCCGACAAACCCGCTGCTCTCCCCCGAGAGCGGTGGGTATCCGGGGGGATTTTTTACACGTAAAAAAAAAGTGGCAATGTACGTTACCTATATCGATAAATGTATGCACATTTTAATGTTGATTTAAGAGAACTAGCTAGTTTAATTTATATGTCCCGTATTGATCAGGCTTCACTTTGTAGTAGCTTTTAACTTTTTTTGTAACATCGCTGTCCTGAGAAAGTATTATTAGGCGTATTGGGCAAGTCTAGCAGCCCAAACTTTGGCACTTGAACTTCATACGGACGCAATTTGCACGGCGCATTCGTACTGCACAAAGCGGCAATATCTCGATTACTTTGAGTTGAGGCGAGGTTTGGCAAAGTCTCACGCACACACTCTGGTCATATAACTCACACATATAAATGAGTTGACACTAACACATACGTAAATTTAGCTCATTTTATCAGAATGAAATAATATACTATCAGGTTATTAAATTGAATTATATTTGACTTTGCGAAAGTAGGAGCACGAATAAGGATGACTTTAAGTCATAATGAGTTTAAAATCAATATAGGACATTTAAAAAATATAGAATAAATTTAGTATAAAAAACGAATCACCTTAATAAGAGTATTTCAAAATTATTACGAAAAAATAAATAATTTGCAAAGTGCAACCAAAGGACGAATACCAATATTCATAAATAAAATAGTTGTATGAAAATTTAATTAAGATCAATTAATTAACGAAAGTGCAATTAAATAGATGTTTTAATAACAATTTAAAATTGTTAATTTTTTTTCATTCTCATGTAAACTTCACTCACTATTATCACTCAATATTATCTTTTAACAATTTTAAAGACAATACAAATTTTTTCATTTACTTTTGAGCTCTACGTCCACTGTACTCTTTTCAGGTTATATAATTTATTTAACTACGATAGCCGTTTAACTTTCAATTACAATACGTAAAATAACTACTTTAGTCGGTGAGAATACTTAATATTATTTTACTACTTTCAATCAAAAAACTTCAAGCCATCTAAAACAGTTAAATTCACATCCTACCATCCACTACACTAACTTTATTTAATGCTATTATGTGGACACTTTTTGAGTCATAAGGCTATACGAGTGTGCGCTACTTACCTCTACCCTCCATACTAGTCATGTAGGGATTAAAGATAATGATTTAGTAGATGGGCTGGCTAAAGAATCTGTGAACATTGGATGTCTAGACCAATTCTATGTACACCCCCTTGACCTTTCTTTGACAGCTAGACATGACCTTCTCAAGGACTGGGGTACAAACTGGGCTCAGTCTAGCCTAATAGAAGGGAATCCTTACGCAACCATTCAGCCTTGCATTCAGGAAAAAATATGGTTTTATCGGATTCGATCCATGAATAAAACTTCAACGTCTGTTGTCAGTAGGCTTGGTCACGTTTGTACCCCAGTTTTTCTTCATAAAATACATGTTCGAGATTCTCCTGCGAGTGTGGACAGGAGGAAGGTGCAGTTGATCACATTTTATTTAATTGCTCCAAATTCCCTACATCGTTGTATGATATCCTTCCAAGTGATTTTCCTAAACCTCTTAGCTATAAATGTTTACTACTCTCAAGTAACCGCAATATTTTGAAGTTGTTATGTAGAAATATAAAATCTAACAATCAAATTATAAAAAAAATATGTTAACCCATATGTGTGTCTGTCCTTTGTAAAGTTTGGTGCTGGCATATATATTGTGTGTGTTTCTTTTTAGGTAGCTCATTATCTTCAGATGAAGTAAAATATGTACTGTGTGGTGGTCCCGTTCCTGACATTGGCTAAATAAGTCGTGAATAACGATTGAAAGCCATATTTATAAAAGAAAAAGAAGAGTACCAAAGACTGTGACCACAGATTATAGCGTAGAGACTAGGGTACTATAACGAATAGTTCTCTTACTAGCACAGAATAATATTACTCACAGAGAAGAATTGTATCTACATATACAATAAATGCAACCATAGCCTTACACAGCTACGATACAGTGGCGCCCAGTAGGTATAGCAAACGAAAACTACTAGGAACGGGTTTTTTTTATATTTAATATTTTATTACTTTTTAATTTGTTCATAAAAAAAACAAATTGCCACTAAAATTTAAAAAACTCAAAATCGTTTATTCAACTTACAAAAAACACTTATAAACGCAAAGGGTACAATAACATTACAATAATTAGAAATTTTATGGGCAACTCAATTTCTTATCAAATAAGGCAATTATATCATGCACAGAAAATAACAAGTAAAACAGAAATTGTTTTTTCACATTTTAATTCTTCACATTTTTCACAATTTAATTAATTTAATTAATTTTTTACATTTCATCAATAGTTGTTTTTGATGCAAAACTGTTATAAATCACATTCATGTCTTCATTTGGCATTTTTTATAATCGTTTACGGACTTTTAAACAAAATTCACCAATTTCACTATTTTCTAAAAATCACTAGCAAGTTAACCTAAAAAGTATCCAGGCGTAACTTTAATACGTCGAACGTCCTTTTTTAAAAATATAAACACTGGTCTCACCAGTAAAAACACTGTAATCTTTAAATTGGAATGATGCGACGAAATCACAACTCACTTAACACAAAATATCGTCACGAATCAATTAATGTACTCGTATTTATAATAATGACGGCTTCGGATTTCTAACAAACTCGCAGGCCAGTGTGACCGGTTATTTCAAATAAATAATATGAAAAATCAGCAATTCCCTAATTAATTGATTAATGAGCTATTTATTAAAATATAACGTATATATTATAAATAACAATATTTTAATAACACTTGTATGTATATTATTTTTTTGGTAGTGCAGCCTATATCAGCACAACACATGCAAAAATTTTGTAAGTGTTAAGTGTGAAAATACGTCTATACTAGAGAAAAGAGCCTGCTTACTAGTCTGTGTGTACTATATTTATTCTTTTCTGTCTACGCTTGCTAAAGAGTACCGAGAGTACCTGAGAGTAGGTACCTATTTAATATTTACCTATATTCCTTGCTACGAACTAAAGGAGAGAGAATACATTATACAATACTACGCAAGAGCTAAAGCAGAAGTTTTTAAAGAAGAATTATACATTGGTAATTGGCATCACAAAATAAAAAGACCTTTAATCTCATTGATGTGCATTAGTATTTCCAAGTTTTGTAAAATTTTAATTATTGGAATTTTCAACCACTGACTTAACATTTAATGTTGCCACTGTATCGCGAAAACGATAACTGTTTGAAGATAGAATACTGAATAGACAAGCAATTCAAGAAAATACTTGTGAGTGATGAGATAAATTCCAATTATCAAAACTTTATTCAAGAAAGATGTCAGTTGCATTTGCTCCGCGAGGCAACCGGCCTCCATTGAATCCAGCTCAAATCCAGAAAATGCTTGATGAAAACGCTCATTTAATTCAAACTATTCAAGAATATCAAGCTAAAGGTCAACTTATGGAGTGTCATCAGTACCAACAAGTGCTGCACAGAAACCTTGTTTATTTAGCCTCTGTTGCGGATGCTAATCAGAACCTACAGGCTTTATTACCGGTAAATAAATTATAGTAATAATCTCTAAAACAGTAGCTGTTTAAGTTATATAACATAATCTATGTATTTGCCACCCATGTTAGACCCCCCAGTAAGTATACATTAAAATCATTACCAATTCTCATACCACCAGTATTCAATATTTTGTAGGACAATCCTACATAAATGTGTTTAAATAATATTCTTGAAATTGGAGTAGAAATATTTTTAGGTGTCTGCAAACTTTTATTTGTATCCTAATATTTTTATCTGAATTATGGTGATTTGCTTGTTTGAAAGCAAGCATCATCAATATCAATCATTAAAATACCATGTAACATGTAACAAAAGGTTGTCAAATATTTGCTCACTATTTTTTGGAATGCTATATTTGTTATGATGAAGTATTAAGCAGCAGTTTCTTAACACCCTTGATTCTGTATATAAATTAATTTCATTTCATTTCAACCAGTATGGCCATGGTGTTGTGCCTTCTGCAAGTTACTTCCCCATTGTAATAACTTAGTAACTCAGTGAAGTGAAGTGAAGCCATCAGTTTACAATATAAATGGTGAATATTAATGACCTATCTGCAGATATAAATTATGCATCACTTTATTTGTCTGATACTCTCAAACAACTTTACTGATTTTAATAAAGTTTGTACACTATGGGTAGTTTGATGCAACTTGAAAGATAGGATAGCTCAATTTATTGCAAGCAAAATTATGGGTTACAGTTAATTTTATACAGGATAGTCTACTTATTTGGCCAAGTAAACAATATTTGCTATCACAGCAATAACATCAAACACTTTTGACCAATAATTTTACTGTTGGAAGTTTAACAAAAAATGAGTTACACCAACCATTCAAATTGTGCAGCTTTGGGTATTTTTATTATTTTGGCAAGTTTGTCTTTTGACAAAAATGAATTTAAAGGCTTCTTAGTTATTTACCTAAATCAATTTCTCAATTATGGTGTTGTGAAACTGTGTTAAGGAGCATCTAAGAATGGGTGTGGATAAAAAAATAGATGGCAATCTCAAATAAATCTTACTTTTCATACTTCAGATGCATAATGCACACACTCTTAAGCTGTTAAAGAGTAAAACCTTCAGATTCTGTTTCAATTTTTGAGTGTATACTTTAAGAAAATATTTATATTGTGATAAACAATTGCTATCAGAGGTTTAAGACAAATAAATTTCATTCATCGAGAGAAAGAATGATTTCAAATTTGAAATGATTAGCAGTGAAAACCAATTTTACCCCTTGACCAACATTACCTTGCTATTTGTACCCAAGCAATGTGTGTATGTATTTAAAGCTCATAGTTTTTTATGTATCTAATTTTGCTATTTTACAGCCACCTCATCCATTTCCACCTGGAAATGTACAGCATGGTCCCGCTAGTATGCCTGCTAGTGGAACTGAAGTACCAGGCTCACCACAACAACCTTATAGACCTCCATCTGGAGTGTCTACAACACCCACAAGACCAACACAATCTTATAGTCAGAGACCTTATTCACAAAATCAGTATCAAGGGCAATATCAAGGAGCTCCAGGTGTTTACCCACCTCAATCAGGTTATGGCCCTCCAAATCAAGGATATGGCCCACCTAATCCGCAACAGTCACAAGGCTATCCTCCTAATTCTACATATGGCCCGCCTATAACAACAGCTCCGAATAACTACCCTCCATCCACACATCCTGGCCCAGGATATCCTCCTTCATCTGGACAACAACCCTATGCACCACCTCCAGGAAGCCCAGCTGCGGCAGGTTCGCCATACCCTGTCCGCAACGCAAGTCAACCTTCTTATACTGGAAATTCAGCTTATCCACCCCCACAGACTGGGTCAAACTATCCCAATGCAGCTAGCACTTACAATTCTACAACATCTAACCCACAGCCTTATCAGTCACAGCCTTTTCCAAATACAACACCTACATCTGCATACAGTTCAACACCAGTTTCTCAACCAAACCGCTCACCACAACCTCCACCCAGCAGTTACACCCCTCAAAATCCAACTAGTACTGGGTATGGGTCACCCTCAGCCCAGTCTCCGACTTACAATACAAGTGCTCATGGAAATAATCTTACATCAACCACAGGAGCCTCAGGTCCTCCAGTTCAAAGTGGTCCCCCACCACAGCAGTACCCCCCTTCTGGACAGCCAACGGCATATCCTCCAGCAACTCAACCACCTTATTCCAATCCATCATCTCAACCAGGAAGTCCATCCCCCTCAGTGTCCTCTGCTCCTCCTCCACAGTCATCATATCCACAAAATCCTCAAAACTATCCTCCTGCTGGAGGATCATATCCACCTCATGCTTATCAACAAGGATATCCACCAGCACAGTATCCTCCATCTCCATACCCATATGCCCGACCCCCAGCACCTGGTGCACCTCCACCCGGAGCACCACAGCCTTATCCTGGGTATGGATTTCAACCTCCTAACCAACAATAAGAACAAATTTAATTGAGATGTGAAAATCATAGATTTGTAAGATCTAGAAAAAATTTAGAATGTATTAAATAATGATTTGTATGAACATTACTGGAAAAGTAATGATTTAACTTTTAGGTTTAATTTAGTTCAGTAGATTTAAAAATAGATTTACCTTTACATTGAAATTTTAGTCTGATATTTTTAATTATAAGGAATTAAGTTCAATATGATATGTTTTATTTTAATAACATGAATTTCATAAATGTATAACTTAAAATAATTGTTTTAAGCATTTTAATTATTTCAAATAATGGACATGCATATATATTTATGGGATATTTGACTATTTATTGATAAATTATGCCAAATTTTTTTTAAGAAAGTAAAGATGACTAATAATGATGATAATTAGGATATAGTTACAAAGCTACAAGCAGGTTACATTAATTTATGAATTGAAAATGTTTCAGATGATTGTTTATTAAAGTAAACATAACAACTGTTGTTTTATCAATATTTTAGTTGCATGTATATTTTCAGTTGTGCTTTCTATTTAGACTGGCACACAATATAGTACTTATTTATTATTATCTAAGATATACTACACATTTGTCACTATTACTACACCAATAAACTTGAGTTAGAGCCACATTTAAAAATTGGGTGTAATTATTGTATAAACTCGGGATTATGGTCATCTGGTTACTATCAACCAAAAAAATATGGAAACATATTCTAAGTAATTATCATTCGGAATCATGTTCAATCTGTATTTCTTAAGAATCATCAGTTAGAAACCTGAAAAAGTTCCACCATTTTATATTATATTGTTACCAATTGTCTACTAATATCATTTTTCGCGGTAATAGAGTGTCGCACTAAACTGTACTATCACTGTCAAATATATTTGGGAACCAAATGCGTAAGTACGAAAAAAATATTTCACTTGACACTTTCACTGTCACAGTATAGTGCACTATCACTGTTACAATATAGTGCACTATTATAGTAAAGTGTACCTAATATCACTGTTACTGTAAAATGCACTCTTGTTAAGAAATTTAGCTGCGTAAAAGACAAAGTTGTGACACCGAATCTAAATGAGTTGCAACCAGCCTTTGTGGGAGCAGCAAGTGCATCCAAGTCTTATGAATATTGTTACATTTTATGGGAAAATTACACATAATCTTTGGGCTTTTTCTGGCAACGTTATGCAGTTGCAATTTACTTGAAGTGATTTTTTTGACAAAACTCAGCTGGGATTATATATATAATCGTGTTATATAACAACACGTAGACGTGAGCTCAATGTAAATTATTTAACGTATAAGTTTTAAACATTCAAGTGTTTTCGTTTTCCCAAGTGTTTGTCTTGAAGAATAACTGATGTAAGTGTATATTATTTTAGCCACTGATACAAAAAATTTATGCTTTTTTTTAATTTTGTCCATTAAAACTGTTATTTTTGTGTAATTTTTTATTTGATATATTTCTTAATCTCTGTCGGGAAGCGCGTGATAATAAGGCTTACCTACCATGTGCATCCCTGTAAGGCAGCTCGTAAGAGAGGTTTATGGTAAACCAGCGATTACGATTTTCGAGAATTAAGAACAGGATCCTTCTAACAATTTACTACTTTTTTAAAATAAGCTTCTTCATTAACCAGCTTGTAACAGGCGAGCATAGTTTTTATGGGGAATTATTACCAACCAAACCAAATAATCACCTTTTGTGTTCACATGCTATGTGCACTGTCTTCAAACTATGTTCAACATTAACTAACATTCTGGTTTTCCCGGTTTAACAATTAATAATATTCCATGTAGGTGGTTTTTATTTTATTTGTAATGAAATGAAAATAATTTATTTGCGGAACGTGTGTTACTAAGATGTTACAGAAATATTTAAGTACCTATACCAACATATTCTACCTTATTTTAGTGAGCAAATATTGACAAAAATATTGAATTACGTAAAATTTAACTTTTAAGCAAATTATTTATAACAGGTGTAACTATTTATTACCAAACATTTTAAAACTATAATTAAATTTAAGCCTTTCTACCTTTCTGTAGAATGTTTAGTAGTCTTTCAAATATATGGATTTAGCAGCAGTACAAGCTTTACGAAAAAAATTATTGATTGCCAAAGGTGTACAGGGTTACTTTGAAAGGACCGGCCAAATTGTAACATAAGTGGGTAAAAAGCTTCAATAGTAAATAATAAAATAAATAGCATTATGAATATTATTGTCAAAGTGTAATATTAACTTTTATAAACATTCATTCATTCAAAACAGTCTGCAAAAATGTTTCACTTGTCACGTTACGTCGTACCTAGAACGAGTCATGACGTCACCAGCCTGCGACTTCGGTTGGTTGGAACCAGTTTTATGCTTTGTTAACGTTATAACCATGTACCTTGTTTTTTGCGTCGGATAAAAATTATATAGGTATTTTTTTTTAATTTTTAGTTTTTTCATAGATCGCAAGTGTTATCGATTCCGAACCGTTTCTCAAAATTTGGCTGGTGCTTTAGATGTAACCTTGTATATATTCAAGAAGCATAGCTTCATAGATATAGTATTATAGGTAGGTACTCGGATCATGTCAGGATTAACGAAAATAATAAATAATTAAGTAGATGAACAATTTATTTGTATTATCGAAGTAATATAAAATTGGTATTTTTTTGGAACTAAAGAAGTTTTCAATCTTAAATCACATTAGGCAGCTAATAGTGACAGTAATAAAAGCCGCGGTTGTCTCTTAATATCAGGAAAGAAGGGTGCTTGTACGCTGTTTCATAACAAAATAAAAACATTTCTGCATTTCTTCGGCTTTACTAAGGAGTTAAGTACCTAGGTACTTATCGAAATGGACATTGAGCAAATAGATAACTACTGCCATGATTAGTACGAGTTTTTAGCATTGGCTGCTACAAATGGGGTTTATACTAATCACATAACACTTATTAACTAAAATGAGAACGGACCTTTGTTTATTTTAGTGCTACTTATTGTTTCAATTTATTCAACTTATAATTTTATTTGAGCTTCAAAACATTGTTTCTTACCATTAGGAGAGCCGTGTGCTAGTTCGCTGTCCTCTAACAAAAAATATTTTATCTTTAAATCTTATTACATGAGAATGGAAACAAGCAATTTATTACCAGATGAAAAAAATACTAAACTTCTAGTTCACTCTACACGAGGAAATTGCGTCAGTAGCAAAACAGAGGTATCGACGCCCAACGAGCAATCGAGGAGCGGTGCTAAGTAGGTGCTTTATCTGTTCTATGAGTGGGGGAAATCATCCGCGTTTGCGAAGTAGTGTACATTCAGCGAATCGCAGACTTGGTCACTAGGTTACTTCCAGCTACCTCTACCCTCCATAATTCCAGCGTGTCACAATATCCCGACGATGACAGGCTTAAACAAAAAACTACTATTAAAAAAAAACAATAACAGTTCATGAACCTTTTAATAAAGTATGGGAGTTTTGGCACCATCGTGAAGGTGATCGTATTTTTTTCATTATTATTGAATTTCGTATTTATATTGAGTGAATATGATTAATTTAGGTGGGAATTAGAATAATTTTATTCAGTGAAAGTGCACAAATGAAATAATCATGAAGAAATTAGTGTATCGTCTATTTTCTCGCTGCTGTCAAATCTCACTAGATGAGCTTGAGTAACGAAGCCATCGGTTTACTCAAGACCCTGACATGACTTTGTACATAGTAAGAAATGACTGTATAAGAATTAACTAACTTAACATTAGCAAAGTAGTCGTGAAAAACGATCGAAAGCCATATTTGTGAAAGAAAAAGAATAATAAAGTATGAACAAAGCGGCACACCTACAAACCACAAAACAAGTAATTGTTAAGATTTTTATAGCATTTGTGGTCTAGTTGGCCAGTATTGTCGTTGACTACACGAAATGTATGAATTCCCGAAATTCCCGAATCGGACCACTAAAGAAACTTCTAATAAAAACTACATTGCCCGAGATTTGATTGAGACCCGGTTGGCGACACGTTTGCCACTAAGTATGTTGTGGAACTAAATAGTTAATCTTCGGCTTATCATGGACTACCTTTGTTCTGGCCACCTCGTCGAGGATACGGACTTAAATATACCTACTATATTTTTCACCACAAGAATATCTTTGTATTGATTTTAAATTGTTTTCTAATATTTATAGTATACAAGAAAACATAGCAGGTATTATTAAAAAAATGTCTTCACACTTTTGTATGAAATAGCTACCTACTTATTTTTTTTATTCAATTTGCCTAAATAGTTTTTCTATACATGTGGTATTTTTTGTAAAACTAAAGAACTCATTCAACTCTATAGTTACACATTTAAACTAGTTTCATCGTGTTTCACCACGGAAAAAAGGAATAAAATAAAAATATGGCATAAAGGTTCAAAAACTTTTTTAATTAATCAATACATATTATAAAACAATGTACCCCGCCGCGTCTGTCTTATCGCGATTTACTCGAAAAGTACTGAACGGATTTTCATTTGGTTTTCAACAATAGACAGAACAATTCTTGAGGAAGGTTTTAGTGTACAGTAAGTTTATGTTTTATGCGCGTTATTTAGATCAAAATTGCCTTTTACACTATCAGAAAAAAATTAACAAGTAATGAGTTATCAAAAAGTTAAAATCTCCGGGCGCAAAATTAAATATCGTTGAAGCGTAGCAAAAACATGCGCGCTTACTGCATCCATCCGTATCTGCATGTCAGTCCTGACATCCTGAAATCCAGACATACTCACAAACTTTCGCGTTTATAATATTAGTAAGATTTTTATTCTTGAATAACCGAAGCGAAGCGAGGGCGGGCAGCTAGTACTTAATAATAGAAAAAAAAAGACTTTAACAATAACTTATTTTTATTTATACACTTAGGAAGTATCTACAGACATTTAATCTACACAATTTGTTAACCTTCTGTATAAGTTACTGTTGGTTCTTCGAAAGCATGTACAGAATCATCATAATACTCGAGAGGCAGATTGTCAACAGGTGGGTGGGTGGGAAAAGGAGGTGCAGTTTTGAGTTTTTTCAGTGGCAACACCGTATCGTAAAGGTAGCACATTGCCCCTGTCTCCCCAGGAATTGCCACACCTAGCATCCAAAGCACATTGTGTTGAGTATTTATCCGTAAAACTTTTACGCCCCGTAATGTCCTCCAACTGAAATATAAATCATAATATTAATACATGAAGCAAAAACTTTGGACCCCTTTTTACGAAAATAGCGCTGATGGAGGAGTATGAAATTTGGCAACTTATAGTTTATGTGTAGGAGAAGTGCAGCTATTAATTTTAAATGATAATGTTTATAGAGTGTATTAATTAAAAAAATAAAACATTATACGTACTACCAAGCATTTGACACACACACAAACAAATATATTGATGATAACAATAAAAGATCACAGATGGCGCACCAACTATTCATGAAAATTAGAATAAAGTAGTTGGTCTTGAGAAATGAAGATATTAAAATTTATTATAGTCGAATTTTGACCATTGGGCGACCACTAGTTATTATAATTGTCTATTTAAAGATTCTTTAGGTTTTGGCCTATACGTTAGTATTTTGCCATTAGTCAAATAGAAATTTGCACCAAATTTTATATCAATTTTAATCAAATATAATTAGGCATCAGTCATAAGTCGTCAATAAGTCATGTCAGGCTCTTGGGTAAAGCGGTGGCTCATTACTCAAGCTCATGTAATGATATTTGGCGGCAACGAGGAAATACAGATACGCTAATTTCTTCCTGATTATTTCAGTTGTGCACTTTTACTGAACAAAATTGTACAAAATGCCACAAAAATTGACTCAATATAAACACGAAATTCAATAACTATGAAAAAACTTCGACCATCTTTTCTCTCGATGGCGCCAAAAAAAACTCTATTTTATAGTTATCTATTATTAATCTGCCAAATTTGATATTTCAGGGCAATACGTAAATCAGGTAACGATAATAATTATCGTTGATTATATTATTACTACGCCCAGTTTTTATTTTTAAAAAGTTATTCCCTTAATTGGTCCCTGGTCATTTGAATTTTGAATCAAATAGACCACTGTCTTCTCTATCAAGCACATCCAGAATACTTAGGTTAAATTTTGGTTAAAAAGGTACAACCGAGCAGATAATACATTTTATCCGAAATCTAAACTGGTCATAGAAAAAAGCCATAAAACGTCCTGTACATTTGCAGTGTTGATGAGATTTTTTAATAATATTGGAAGGCAAATAAGCCGACGGATTACCTGATGGTAAGAAAACCACGCCGCCTAGAGACACCAAAGATGGTAATGGTGCGTTGCCAACCGGAAGCCGGGATATTAGACTATGAGCAAAAGTAAGTTTACCGGCTACCTTACCCTCCAAACCGGAACACGTCAACAGAAAGCATTGATGCTATGGCGACAAAAATGGGTAAGGCGGTGGTACCAATACGGGTAAGTCACTGGGAAACTTTACCACCTAGTAGAATGTCACGGTGCTAGTGAAGGTAAGCTTATGCTCGCCGAAATCAGCTGTTACCTTTTATTGACATCTAGTTACGACAAACAAAAAACACTATTTCATAGCCGAATTTAATACTGCGTTTGTCGTAACTTTTGTTTCACTGGTCGGCATTCGGCCTTGCTTTGAACTAGCTTGAAGATACCGCGACGTGGTATACAAAGTTTTTGCAGCAAACTTCTTTTCTGTTTCGCCCGCGACAAATTATGTCATAAAGATTTTTTTTTTATTGTGAATTCTGTGAATAACCAAAAAACTTTTTAGACAAATCCCCCGGGGACGAATTTGCAGGCACGCCTAGTCTAATTTAAATCTATAATAGGCTTTGATCATACCTGTTGCCCATATGTCCCGGCAGTTTAGTGCCCGGCCATACTCGAGCCTTTTCTCCACCAGCTCCAATGTTTCCTGGTCTACGATGAGTCTTAGTGACTCCGTGGGATGCAGGCATACCTTTGAAACCCCAACGTTTCATTACTCCTTGAAAACCACGATCAATTCTGAAGATTATAATGGACATATATCAAAATTTGGTAGGTCATCCAATTGAAACCGAAAACTTTTGTGATTGTTAAACATGGCACATTCCAAAGGGATGTACCACTACGCAGTATCGTAGAAGGGCATCTGGCTTTGGCCAGAAGGTTTTCTGTAGATTTATGGACATTTTACCAGATTATGGGATAGAAGGGCCCCAAATACGTGCTGTGCAGTCTATATATTTAGATTGTAAAACATGTGTGCGGGTGGACAGCAACATATCGCCTTGGTTTAATGTCACTTTTGACCTTAAGGAGAGTTATGTGTTGTCAGCACGCTTGTTTATTTTGTATTTGGACAAATCTTCTTCAAAGGTTAAGGTCAACGAATGTGGGAATGTGGGTGACCAAGCGGTGGAACTGCCTGAATTATGCAGATGATACTGTACTTTCGGGCTCTACGCCATCTAAACTGTAAACACTGATCACAGTTATGAAAGGTAATTATAAAGAAAGAGGTTTACATTTGAATGCGATGACAACCAAAGTAATAGTGTTTGAAAGAGACGAAGCAAGAACGGATGCACGAGTTTTAATTGATGATGTAGTACTAGAACAAGTGAATGAAATTATACATCTTTGTTGTGCTTTTAGCAGGGATAGAAGGTAGACCGCGGCTGTAGAGAAGAGAGTAAGTGCAGGAAATAGTGTGAATGGAGCGTTGGGTAAGCTATTCCAAAGCGAGGTTTTGAGTCAAAGTGCTAGACTCCCTTTGTATAATTCTGTGCTTATTCAAACGTTGTTGTATGGATGCCAGAGTTGAGTATGTCAGAGAAAGCATGCGAGTGAGATCCAAGAAATAGTGGGATTGAAAGAAAGTGTTGGTGTTAAAATGAGAAAGGGCATGCTCCGCTGGTTAGGACATGTTAAAAGAATGACAGATGAAATATTGACAAAGTAAATATACAATGCGAATGTGGATAGACGCAACACCCGGGAAGATCAAGGTTGACATTCCACGACCAAATCGCTCGGGTGTTATCCGAAGGTGGTGTCAAGAGGCTCCGAAACCGGTGTGTTTGTTTGAAAAGGTTAATGAATGTGGTGGAAGTCAGGCAGGTCTGCCAGGACCGTGGGGTTTGGCACTTGACACTATCTGCCTACCCCGTAAAGGGCTTGGCATGAAGATATGTATGTATGTATACATACTAGATACTATACTAAACTACAATAATATAAACCGTAATAAATGTTGTATTTGTTTGACATTTGGAGTGTATAACATTATATTTTTTAAATTACGATAGCTTCACAGTATGCAAGTTTACTCGCGACATTATCATACTCGAAGATGTTACTAGTGCGTCTCTCTCTCTCTCTCATATGGCCGGGTCTTTAACTACACTTTATGAACCTACACTCTAGCACTGAACGCAACAATGGCTAGCAACGATTTTATGGTAGCAACAATGTCAACGCTATAAAAAAATAACGAAACAATTTTGAACCGGCCATATTATGATTAACGGTAAATTTATAACCGGTAATTTCGACGAGAGGTTGAATTCCTTTTAGGAGTCAATTAATTACGTCAGCCATTTTTTAGTAATTTTATGACCCTTCCCCCTAATAAGATTTAACTCCTTTCCCACCCACCAAATCTTAAATGAGTTTTATTAAATGAAGGGTAAGGGGGAAGAAGGATCATTGTCAATATTTCTCTTAATTAGAGATAACAACGCCATCTAGCACAGAAACTGTTCTTCCATGGTATAGTGAAGACAGAAATGCAAAAGAACGATCACAGTCCTCATAAATTCAACATAAAAAAATACAAGGTTCTTTAAAACAAAGATTATGTTCACTAACGTTCTTCAAAAAAAAGGTCATAGACTATGATCTTTTTTTTTGCTTTTTTTTGACAGCTGGTGTCAGTGTCAAAGATTTTTTGAAGTAGAATATTTGGCCAAATTTGTTTTTACATATTTTTATCAAATTAATTTAGTAATATAATCTATTTTTTGTCTTTTTTTATGTTTTCTGCTAGAGTGCGAATCAATTAATGAAAAATACAAAATTATTAAAAAGATCTTAGTCAACATGGATTTCGCCTGCGGAGTTGATAAACACACGTGTTATAGGTTTTCTTGTGTAAAAATTTTGCGTTCTTACTGTTACGTTCCTTTTATTGGGATATTTTGTTTGTGTTCGCGGTGGTCAAATAAACGGAAATATGGGGGACAGCAGTCCCGGTATTCCTGATATTCAAAACTCCTTAGATTTATTTCCTGCCTGTGATATACAAACTAATAATGAAAAGAATGCTTCCAAGCGCTCTTCAAATGTCGAACCTGAACCGATAAATGCACCGAAAAGAGTAGTCGATCCGGAGAACCCGGCGCCCTCGATCTCGACCATTTTCATCCACCCTTCATTAGAAACACCATACAAATATACCACAGAAGATAAGGGTCCTTATTTAGTACATGTGTCACGCACAGAGTCGGATCCTTCAGCAGGATTAACACTTCGTCCTATAAAAAATTGCGTGTTCTTGTTACAAAATAATGTCATGGGTATAATTAAAGGTAGTGTGAAAAGTGCTGGCAGAAACAAAGTAGCAATAGAATTTGACACAGCAGAGCATGCCAACAAATTTATAGACCATCTGGCACTTACCCAAAACAAACTTACTGCAAGTGTCCTTTCATATAATGTTACACGACTTGGTGTTGTTCGTGGAGTTCCCTGTTAGTAGTCTATGGCCGAACTCGTAGAGTCTGCACAGTTACCACCTGGTTGTGGTATAATATTAAAGGCTCTTAGATTAAATAGGAAAGTTCATTCCGAGGGCAATCTTCAATGGATCCCTACACAGTCAGTAGTTGTAACTTATGCTGGTCAATACCTACCAAGTAATATCTATTGCTATTACACATCTCTAGTTGTAGAAACTTATATGTTACCTACTATTCAATGCCACAATTGTTGTAGATTTGGGCACATAAACATTGTGAAATGTAGGTCAAAACCCAAATGCTACCCATGTTCCCAAAATCATACGGGTGACAGCTGTAATGTTATTGAAAATGCTGCTATATGTTTGTTTTGTGTCGGCAACCACTTTGCCACAAACAAATTTTGTAATGAACATTCCAGACAAAAATCCATAAAGGTTGTTATGTCTCAAAAAACATATCATATGCAGAAGCCTCTGAGCAAATCCCCCAAACACATAGATCATATTCTGATGTTGCTACTGCACTTTTTGCCTCTTCTACTAACTCTTACATGCATGACTCTCAACAACTACCCCAAGATAAAACTTGCCCCCAATTACCTATCCAATCAAGATCTTATAAGAAAACCATCTCCATTCCAATTCGTCCTAAACAAGCATTGACCAGAGGTTATGATAAACAAACCCACAACCTAATCACATCCACCCCACAGTCCTCCCTCCCAAATGACTCTGCTTTGCAAGCGGCCCATGAAAGAGGTGTAAATACAATATCCTCCAATGAGAACCTTGTAGAATTACTTCTTGAGGTTATTAGTAACATAATACTGAAATTTAATGACTGTATACCGACCAACGTTGCCCACAAACTGTTACATCTGGCTAACTTATTGGTCCCCATGATGGATCTGGTCCACTTCCTGCAATGGAACTGTAGATCCATCATACCGAAAAAACCAGACTTATCTTATAAATTGACATGACTCCACCCAAATTCTAGCTTTAGAATTGCGGGCTACTCTGGTCTAAGGGATGACAGGGATGATGGATATGCTGGATCTTGTCTCCTTATCAATAAATCTTTCACTTTTTCCCAAATTCCGCTTCCTCCTCATAGCAGAGAGATTGTTGCAGTTGCTGGAAAAGTAGTGGATAACAACTTCCTTTCCATCTATATCTCTCACCCAGACCAAAACATTTTACCTGAACTTGTGTCCATCTGCTCAGCTATCCCACATCCAAAAATTATCTTAGGGGACTTTAACACTCACCACATATCTTGGGGTTCCCATCACACGGACTCGTTTTCTTCCCACCTCTTAGACATATTTGATAGTATTAATACGACTGTTATTAACACTGGCTCTCCTACCCATAGAGTGTACCCAAATCAGAACCCTAATTCTGTTGTAGACTTGACAATGTGTTAATCTAATTTGTCTTCAGCTGCATCTTGGCAAACTTTGCCTTTTACTTTAGGAAGTGATCACTACCCTATTATAGTCTCACTACCCAAATCAGTTACTCCAGTCCCCGCCCCTGAACCACTTTTAAAATACAGACTCCATAATGCATATTGGAACCGTTACGCCGAGGAGGTTGACAATAGAATCAGACCTCTCTCCATGTCCAATTAATATTACCAATAAATTCAATAAATCATTCTCCTCTGAGGAACTCAAATATGCTCTGGATGGTCTCAAAGACACAGCTCCTGGTAAAGACGGAATCCCATTCTTCTTCTTTAAGAACCTTAGCCCCTTTGTCAAGTCATATTTCCTCAGTCTATTGAATACCATATTCTCTTCTGGATTTATTCCTGGTCCTTGGAAAAGACAAATAATAATTCCTCTCCATAAACATGGTAAAGATCCCACAATTCCCTCTTCCTACAGACCTATAGCCCCCTCTTCAACGCTCTGTAAAGTACTTGAACATCTAATTAAGAATAGGCTTGAATGGCTGATAGAATGTAATGAAATCCTACCAAGAAACCAAGTAGGCTTCCGAAAAGGCAAGGGTACATACGATAGCCTAAGCATTCTCACTACTGATATAAGAATAGCCTTTTCAAACGAAGAGCACCTAATTGGAGTTTTCCTAGATGTGACATCAGCATATGATAATGTGTATCTTCCACTGCTCAGGCATAAAATGCATCAGCTGAGTATCCCCGAGAGGATCGTTAATTTCATATGCAATCTTTTTACAGACAGACAAATTATTGTACGCTACCAAGGTCTTAAAATCTCTCATAAACATATTTGGACAGGTCTCCCAGAGGGATCTGTTTTAAGCCCCTTGCTTTTCAATATATATCTGATTATATGTATATATTATATGTGCGTTAATACTTTCGCTAACATCCTCCAATATGCAGATGATCTAGTACTTTACAAAGCAAGTAATTCTTTATTTTCTCATTTTTAGGAGTACACCTTGACTCCAAAATGACAGGTGTTTCCCATTTTAACCATATTTTGCAGAATTGTGAAAAAGGTGTTAATGTCCTGAGGGCTCTCTCAGGGGTGTGGTGGGGCTCTCAACCTTACAGCCAAAAACTTTTGTACAATGCAATAGTACATAGTCATTTTGACTATGGAGCATTCATTTTTGAACCTTGTAACAAAGCACCACTCAATAGTCTAGATTTATTGCAAGCAAAATGTCTACGTATAATAATAGGAGCCATGAAATCTTCGCCCAAAAATGCTCTGCAAGTCGAATGTTCCGATCCTCCTTTATCATTGCATCAGATAGATTTCTTTTTAAGATCTCACAAGAATCAAACCATTTATTACTACCAAGGCTAAAGCTGCTTTGTCAAAAAACTTCTAAACTCCCAATATTGGGCTAATAAAGATCCTATTTCCCACACTCCCATTAACCCCTTCCTTAGATGTGATTTTGAAGCACTTGTATACTCCCCCTCCACCATCTTTGATCTGGGTATCCTTAAAGGAGACCCTAATGCTAATATATTGTTTAATGAGTTTGTGCTTCAACATTGTTCAGACTGGCATTTAATGTTTTCAGACGCATCCCAACAGTCTAAAGATGGTAATGTGGGTTCTGCTGTTTGGATCCCTAAATTTAAAGTTGATTTGACATTCAGATGCCCCCCTACTACATCTGTTTTCACAGGTGAAGGCATAGCGATTTATGAAGCCATTTCATATGCAAAGTCACATAACATTAAAAAGCAGCTATATTTTCAGACTCTAAACATTGCCTCCAGGCAATCACAGGCAATTTATTTCAATCCAAACAGAAACACCTCATTATCTTAAATATTAAACAACTTTTATGGAATTGTAAAATTTGCAACTTGGACATTGCTTTATGTTGGGTGCCTGGTCACAGTGGCATAACAGGCAATGAGGAAGCCGACAAGTGGGCGAAAGAATTCATAGCATCTGGATCTCCTCTACACTTTAAATGTTACACACCCGATTTAGTATGTCATGTTAACACTCTTCTGGCAGAGACTTAGGACTCTTTATGGCAAACTTCCAGACTCGACTTTCAGTCGATATTATGGCTCTATACAACAGATAATCCGCCCAAAGCCTTAAGTTTCACAATGCCAGTAAAAAAGCTACCTCCATTATTTGCAGATTACAATACCTGCATTATCAAATTAATAAGCCACTACATAGATCACTTCCAAATAAAATTGTAATAATATAATGTAGTTAGTTATATGTGTAGTTGTGAAATGTGTATTGTGTTGTTTATTCTAACAATTTAAATAAAATATATGTGTTTTCGTCCATTATTTGTTATGTGTTTGTTTCAGTTGGTGGTAATATCTTAATAAAGTTGTCTTTCAGCATATACCGATCATCTACAATTGTCTTAGTCACAACGCAGACATTGGCGAAATCCCATTAAAAGAAAATTGGGCAAAAGCCATTAAAAAAAAAGAATCAACATAGTTTTTAAATATTAAAGTCAAATGTCAGACTTTTTTGTTTTAAGACTCCTGTATTTTTTTTAATTTGAAATAGAAACGTGTTTTAAGATGAGGTAGTTTTTTTAAATTTCTTCAAACTATCTTCCATTGACAATGACCCTTCTTCCCCCTTACCCTACAAATGTCCTTTAAGGAGGAGGCTATTAGAAGCCCCCCCCCTGCATAGATTATTTTTTTTTAAACCTATTTGAACACGCCAAACCTATATATCTATATTTATAAAAATCAATTGCTGTTCGTTAGTCTCGCTAAAACTCGAGAATGGCAGAACCAATTTGGCTAATTTTGGTTTTGAATTGTTTGTTCAAGTCGAGGGAAGATTTAGAAGATATGAAAAAGGGAAATACTGTTAGGAACCTAGGAAAAACATCATTTTATTTTTTCCCATACAAACAGAATGGTTACAAAGAAGTTCTCCGGGACAGATAGTCTTAAATAATTGTATCAAATATTATGTGATGTCAAATCATCAAGTGTCTTTACTAAAGAAAATAAATCCAACCCATCTACACTAAAGACTCTTTAGTGTAAATGGGTTGGATTTATTTTCCAAAGAAAAAAATTGCTGTTGCTATTTAATATTGCTGAAAAGGTAGACTTAAATCACAACAAACTAAATAAATTTAAATAGCTTTGTGTTTAGTAATTGGCATTGCTTAAGTAAATAGCTTAATTAGAGACTATTTTCTCGCAATTTTAGTCTGTTTCTTAAGAAACAAATAAGTGAAATTTGTTGAGACCCCCCTCACCCCATTGTAAGATTGTGTTAGGTTTGGCTTGACACCCTTCTTTGGCTTAAATTCCTTGTAATTTATGAACGCCCCATAAGTCATACCGAAATAAATATAAACTAATAATAAGTAATTATTAAACACTTCAGGGCAACAAAATAAAATTAAATAAAAATTTAAAAAAAACAAAATAAAAATTATCAATATCAATTTATAACAACAAAATAAAAATTATCAATATTGTAATAAAATCAACATTGCCCAATTTTGGATATGTGCCCGGTTGGCGATAGGCTTGCCACCTATCACATTGTGGGACTTAGTGTCTTCAGCTAGTCGCAGGTGCCCTTCAGGGATATAGGCGTGAAGACACTTTTTTTTATAAAACATCACTGAGCTTATTTTAAGAATAATACTGTAGTGTAAGGTTGTAGAAAGTCACTACTGGCTAGCTAAATAATATAATATTTCAAATTTCTGGTTCCTAGATCAAACATGTAGTAAGTCAAATTTTTAAAGTTCTGCAATAGCTCCACCATCATAATACGACCTACTATTTTTTATCATCTTTTTTTTTTAATGACTAATTTGTTGCTAACTGCAAGGTTTTTACTACTTCACTGGGCTATGTCGTCATTTTTAGCTCCTGTTTATAAAGGAAGATAGGCATGTAATTTCTACAAGAGACTCATGACTCATTCTTATATGTTGGGTGTCTATGGGCGACATCTGTTTCGTATTATAACTCTTACTATATAAAAATACATATTGTGCTAATTTTCAATACTTACGTTTTAGCTCTAATATCTACATAATCACCCACTCTAAAATGAGTGGCCAGTAATGGGGTGCCAGTTGGTAATTTTGCATGAGGTGAAATCATAAATCTACATAAAAATCGTTTTGGTAACATGCCAACACTAGAAAAGAGACCACAATATTCCTTCGTTACAGTACTTGGGTCTACCGTTTCTGATCCAACTAAAAGACACCCCAATTTACGTTTCTCTCTCCAATTTTGTTTTACTGTTTTCATAGGTTTAAATTCTTCTGGTGGTATATACTTTATTACATGATTATCTACGACCTGTAACAGTTTATTGTTTATTTAATCAAAATTACTCCTTCTCTAACATTCTTAACATTTTGTTTCATTCCATAAATTGACATAAATCTAAGGAAACTATTTTTTTTTTATTATATAATGGTGTTGATGGTACTTAAAGATACCAATTAGAATTATGGTCTTTAAATAAACAGCAGAAAAAAAGTATTATAAACATTGTAATTCAGAATTCATTCTCACATCTGTGTTCATAGCATAAATGCTTCCCATGTTGGAAATGAACCTGAGCTAAGAGGATGACCAGTGAAGTTAGACTTTTGATTGTTTAGCACTTAATTATAACAATTAATCTAAATAATTACCTATTGATGAAAAGTACATCTGTACTGGTGAAATAAAATTAATTTTCAGAAAAAAATATTTCAAATTACATCTAAAATTCAAATTTACTTTTCATACATACCTGTAATAAGGTTGTTTGCACTTTTTTCCCATCTTTTGTCCACAATGGATAATTTCCTATTTTACGTGCTATAAGACCAACTCGACGAGTAAAGGGATTCCAAGTAGCTACTTCTAGATCTTCAACCTTTGCAAGTGGTGACTCCACTTTTGTAAAAATGTTAAACTTATCCTGTTTAACTTCTTCAATGAAATCTTTGTTCTCTTGTGTTAACATATCTTCACTCATCTATGAATGAAAACATAAATTATAGTTATTTATTACTATAAATTAAGATGAAAAAAGTTTTTTATGCTGTAATTTTGACTGTTTTGTCATGCTACAGCATTTTAAAAACGAATGCTCCTTACTATGCACCAGGGTCTACTCTGGAATCTTTTTGCTCCTTATATACATCAATGACTTATTTTACTAAGTAAGAGATAAACATGAAATTGTATTGTTCACGGATGAGACTTCATTTTTATTTAAGGTGAAGAAACAACTGGGCAAATATGATGAAACAAACAATTTTTTTTTAAGTTAATGTGAATAATCTTTTTTTTTTAATGGAAAAAAACCGAATGTATGAAATTTTCAATGCTTAATTTGAGGCAAGTAGAGACTAATGTACAACTTTATGAGATCAAGCAGGACCTTATAGATACCACTAAGTTTTTAGGAATCACAATAGATAAAATGTTACAAAGGGCATTGAAAAACTCACAATCGGACTGAGCTCAGTAGCATATGCTGATAAAAAAAATGAGACAGTTAACTGATGTTGACACCACTGGGATTGTTTATTTTAGTTATTCTCACAGCATCATGTCATAAGAAATTCTTCACTGGGGAAGTTATGCCGAAAAAATACTATATTTGTTGTACAAGTTATAACTTGTTCTATTTATAAATTAGGCCCAATAGTTTTCCCTGAGAGAAATTAAAAAAAAATTCTTACTGTAATTTCCCAGTATATCTTTGAAAATGTAATATATTATGTTTAGGTGAATATACATTCATTTAACAAAAATGTGATATACATCATGTGAATATCAAAATAAAACTATTTTGCTGTGCATGTGACTCCTCTTCATTGCCAAATTTATAAGAAATCTTATTCTATTCTTTCATAGCCCAATATATAAAAAAAGGTTACTATATAATTTGTGAATATTTAGCAGATAAGTGTGTGGGATTCATTGCTCCTCATACCAATCTTAAATAACTAATAATGTGTTATGGTATTTCTCTTGCTAGATCTTCTCAGTGTGTGACTACATTCTGATCCGTTATTAGATTTTAGTTTTATGTAAATATTTTTTTCTATACCAGAAACATTAAACTTCTTTTACATTATTAACATAACTAACGCCAAATAAATAAAAAAACAAGCTTATTGTTGTTAGTAAAAAAAGTAATATTTTAAAAATTACTTTGACATTGATATTATTAAATATTAGTAACTGTGCAAGTCTAAAAAACTAGCAGAAGCACTTACAACTCTCTCTTTTGGAGTAAACCAGTATGGTGGACGATATTTACGAGCCCTGTAGAAAGCAGATGAGCGTGTTGTAACATACTGTATCCTGCAACCATAAAAATAAATTAAGTTAACATTGGAGGGTGACATTAAATTCTTAAAATTTTAAAAAATAACAAACTAAACCAAACCAAAAAACCAAAGGATCCAACAAACTTCATACTACCCTGACTTGGTGATAGACTGTCAACAATTTAGGACCTTGTTGAATACATACTAAATTTCAACAGAATTGGTTTGTTTTTATTTATTCCCAAGAACCTTCTTTGGAATAAATAAAAAAAAAATTGTGAGTAAATTTCCCAAAAAATTGGGAAATTTACTCACAATGCCATGAACATGGGAAATTGAGATTCAGTTTTTAATTAGATCAAGAAATTTTGTTCAAAATTACTTACAGTGAGGTAAAATCGTAACCATCTCATCATTTTATCATCTTTACATTTGATGTTTTAGTATTAGTTGTTTTAACATTAAATAAATAAAAAAAAGTTGAAAGATTACTTTACGCACCATACGACACTGGTAATCAACCAGGCTGGAGTGTTATCTCAGGAAGTAATAAGCATGTGTGGTTTTTTTTTAAATTCTGAACCCTAATTTTTGTATTGTAGTATTTGTATGATTGAATACAGCAAAGCAAATAAATTGGGATTGAAATAAATTTTATAAACAGCCAGAACCAGAAATAAATTTCAATGATCATCACATAAATGTTTGTCCGTGTTCCCAAACGGTCCCCGTTTATAAACTGGGACTACGATACCCACCATGTTCAGCTTATTGATATTTATTAATTCTTACTGTTAAACGTGGTAGTAGGTAGTACAAGAACTAACCTGACTTTACTGAAAAAATTACACAACTGATTCACATTTATCGTAGCCATATTTGTAAAACTTTTAACTGTTTAAATAGCTTCAGGAAAAATCTTATGCTATTCTTTAAACTATTTAATTATTTACATCTGGTTTTAACTTAATTTTTAATATTTCCGTTCTCAAACATTTTAATTTACTTGGAAGTTTGACAATATGACAATATCAATAATCAAATTGACACTGACATCCTACTTTGACAGGCGGCAGGTCACTGACCTGTGTGTCACAGGTAATCAACGATATGCCACCTGACCATAGATTTAGTATGTACTAGATAAACAAAGTTAGTTAAAAAGCGAAACCAAAAAAAAAAATGCGTGAGTGTGAGTAAATTGTTTATGTAAGAGTTAAAGAAAGGGTTGTTAAAAAGGTCACGTACGTTATCGATATCAATAAATTAACAAACTATAAGTAAATTAGCATCTTTTCTTTACCCTCATGTATTATGATATAAACAATATCA
>NJDC01001818.1:311797-335009 GCA_002245475.1 Calephelis virginiensis | reverse complement strand
GCTTGCGTAAACGTGACACGAAGTATTATTTAATTACCGAAATAACAGTATATAATATGTATTGTTATGTATTTATTATGCTACCTAAAATTAGGTTTCAATGTGTTTGCAAATGTTTAGTTAGTGTTTTTTTTCTTTGCACTCCAATTAATTATTCTTTCAAATAAAGTTAGGTTAACTGGTGGGGAATGGCATGTAGCATTAAGTCCACCTTTGTACACTGTAGTGCATGAATTTAAATAAATAAATAAAATGTTATATGTCAGTACCAACAAGACCACTGGTCGCAGAGTGCTCTGCAGCAACATGCCCTGGGAACCACTGCCTTACCTATTCCCGCGGCCATAGTGACTAGGTCTATCACATAATATAAAAAAATAGTTATATCTTCAGTAGTAAGTAATTTAAGTAGTAAGTAAAAACTAGGTGGTAGAGTTTCGCAGCGAATCGCCCCGATTCGTATCACCGCCTTACCTATTCCTGCCGCCATAACGTCATGACGTGTTCCGGTTTGGAGGGTAAGGTAGCCGGTAAACTTACTTTTGCTCGAGGCCTAACATCCCGGCCTCAGGTTGGCAACGCACCATTACCACCTTTGGTGTCTCTAGGCGGCGTGAATTTCTTAGCAGCAGGAAATCCGTCTGCTTGTTAACCTTCCAATATCAAAAAAAAAAGTTTGGCGTTACGTAATTTTTTTGGTGTAGCATAATAGTCATCAAATTTTGTTTGTTATTATTAATATTTGGCTGTATTTTTTGTATATTGTGATTCACAAGTATTTGTAACGAAATAAAGTTACTTTCCAAAGGTTTGATTCTTATTGTTTAACCACCGCAAGAAAACAATGGATATTAACTTGATGTGTCTGTGTGTGTCTGTAACATCATAACTTTTAAGCAGATGGACCGATTCGATGTGGATTTTTGTTTAAAAGTTGAAATGTGATCGAGAAGGTTCTTAACCTACTATGTAAGTTTTCTCGGGGTTTATTGAGTATTTTAGGGTTCCATACCTAAAGGGTAAAAACGGACCCTATTACTAAGCTTCCGCTGTCTGTCTGTCTGTTTGTCTGTGTCCAAGCTGTATCTCATAAGCCGTGACAGCTAGACAGCTGAAATTTTCACAAATGATGTATTTTGCGTTGCAGCTGTAACAACAAATGCGAAAATATTTTTTTTTATATTTTATAAAAAAAATATTAATACAACGAACGTGTTTCTTTCGAATTTTTTGCTCAATATTAAAAACGGTAACAGGTAGACGCTTCAAATTGTTTAAGATTATTTACTTGTATATTACATTTCAAAATAAATTATTAAATAACAATAAAGTAAATATTAAAGGGGAGCTCCAACAACATACAACAAACGTAATTCCTAATACATATATGATAATACGGAACCCTTCTTGCGCGAGTCCGACTCGTACAAGGCTGGTTTTATTAATACAGTAGAACCCGTTTGACGGCCAATGTTAATAATGTATCTCTAAAGATGGATTTCAAGCAGTCTAGATAGCTGCGTATCCGCCGGCCTATCCTATACCTAATTGTCATATTTATCCTGTCCACAGATATGTTTTTGGCAAGCGATAACATAAAAATGGATCAAAATATCAATCTTGGACAGCAAGTTTTGGATTAGGATTGATTTTTAATATTGGCCGTAAGAAAATCACGCTTAATTCGAGTTCTCGCTTAATAAAATTTCTCTCTTAATAAGATTTCTCGCTTAATAAGATTTCTCGCTTAATAAGATTTCATGGTTAATACGCCATTTTGCATCAGTCCCTACAACTTGAGAGTTGAGACACGTTTTCATACATTCTTTAACGCTTAATACGATGGCCATCCCGTTTAATACGCCCAACTTATCATCTGAACTGACTGAATAACACACAAGAAGAGGTTCAAAGTGATAATGATCAAGAAGAAGATGAGTCAACCCCGATTTTAACACACGCCCAGGAATTATCAGCAGTTAATGATTTAAAACGCTATGTTACTTTAAATCAATGCGAAGACGCACTACAAAGTTAAACTACGTTGAGAATATTGTAATACAGTACATTTTATGTAACTTACATAATTTTTAATACCGACATCTCGAAAAAAAAAACATAATAAGTGTTAAAACATACGTATGTAGTAGGTACATTTTTTATTTCCCTATATCTCGCATAATACGCTTTCCCGTTATTATTACCTACTTGTTTTTGGTTGAGTCCCTCTGAAATCGTCATAAACGGGTTTTACTGTATTAGGATTACTTTATTATGCTTTTGTTTAATTACTCGTGGGTACAGCTTTTTTATTGTTCCTTTCGCAAATATGAAAGAGAATAAAACAAACAAATTAACTCAATAATTTATTTGGGAATAATTAAGTCACGAGTATAATAAATACAGGTTACAGCATTTGTCAACACTTTTAATCTTTTTAATATTATAAATACATCTACTTAACATATTAAACATAAAGTGGTTATACGTTAAAAGAGTTTCTGTCTAAGAGCTAGAAGATAAAATACATAATAAGCGCCTTTTTGTGCATCTAAAATCGTTTATCTGTTTGAACAATCGTCGTAATTTTTTGTTATCAAAAGTTTTAATATTTTTGCAATCTTTAGCTGGCTCAATAACAAAAGAACTTTCGTTTGCATGGTATTTTAAATATAATTAATATAACCTTTCAGTGCGTCTTCAATTTTGTATTTAGATTTTATAATTACTAGAATCTTGGACTTTAGATTGCTTAACTTCAACATATTTTACCATGGTAATTCTTACCAAGTCCAAGTATTCCCTGAGGGCGAGTAAGAAAATCTTGATTACTAGTGAAATCTTAGAAAATGGCTACTATTACAAATAATTTATTTTGCTAAAAATAATAAAAGCTTTGCGCACTTTTATGTTTGTTTTTTAATTATTTTTGAATTCTCATTCTTATGCATTTCAGCAAACCGATCGAACCTGATACAAGACATTACAACATCAAAAAGCAATTCTTTTGCTGTTACGTTTTTTTTTTATCGTACCGAGAGGAAAATATGAGAAATCTAACATATTTTCCTATGATCTTTAAATGAAGAAACAGTTGTACTGTTTCACTTGTCACTTCTAATTTATTATTTTGTAAATAGCCTACCGGTTTCGCTTATTCAGCATCATCAGGGCTAAAACTTAAGCTATGATATTTGAAAGTCTTACCCAGCGCCGACGATGGAAAATATCAAATATAAGAAATCAAACAGATTTTGTTCAGAACCTTTAACGTTAGTTTGTGGTTTTAAATTTTTCATATAAATTTTCTGCAAGCTCTTAGACATCAGATGACAGATCCAACAAACACTAATACCCTCAAACAGATTGTGTATTTAAAACAACAGTCTATAAATACATTAACGTTTTATCTATGTCTAGACACATACTCTTATTATTACATGATACATATTTTATTAACTATAGGTATATTAAAATAACGAACTATATCGTTTAAATCACAATTCTCCTAATAATAACATTAATACATCTGCACAAAGACATCGCGACTATAGAGTTACAGTTTGAGCGGATTCTTACGCTATAAGCTGTCACATTCAATATGGATATCTTATCTGTGGAAAGCGCGAGAATAATGCCATAAAGATGACATAACTAAACATGCTTTTTGCACTTGCCCTGAACTTGCGTCTACACAGTATAGTGTCACCCCTCTATCTGTTCAGTAATTCAAAATTGGAACTAATCCGTTATTTTGTGAAACGTCATTCCGCTGTCAGTTTTTGAACTAAAAATGAAACTCCCACAAGTTCACGTTTTATTGTCTTGTTATAATTTTAGTTATTTCCTTGCTAAGGTTTTTAATCAAAAGTACGAAACGTCATACTCTCCGTTTTCTGAACAGACAAGTTGGTAGCACTGTAACATGTCTTAGAAAAAATTATAGGACAGTTGTTGTCAAAAGTTTTTTCTCGCAAGTAGGTACAAATATGCAAATACGTAATAGAGTGTTGAAATAAGTTACTGTTTTTTTTTTTCATGTAAATGAATGTTGACAAGTGAATTCGCATGTGCGCTGATTTGGGTCTACAAGATGAATTTTTCGACATTGACAAAATTCTATGTAATTTCAGTAGAATTAAAGATACTCAAATACCAAATTGAGTAGATAAGGTAAGAAAACTGAAATGATGGACTTGTAGCCAATTAAGTAAGTTTAATAATTACGTATTACAAGAAAGGTGTCTTTCATTTTATTTTACTTAAGAAACTTAAAATATGGATAAAACAGTCAAAAGTTCAGTTTGTCAAAAAAAAGTATTTTAGGTTGTTAAAGGTACCACACACAAAAATGAAAAAAAGTAACACTTACTTTTAAAGTTAAATTTAAATTAGGAATACGATTTCCGAATGTTTATAAAAAGTTAAAATGTATTTTTGATTATACAAGTATAATCTATCTAATCTAATAAGGTTTCATATTCAATTAAAAATATTGACATAGTAATTAAATAAAAAACTTGTTTATTTTTTTTGTTTTCTGCATACATTAAGCGAATTATCTTTCCACTTTTTTGAATAATCTATACTTTAAAGTAAAAGTCTATGACTATTTAATTTTACTTTTTTTTTGCAAAAATATGTCTCTTGTCATGAAAAATATGTACTATGTCGTAGAACTAAAACTGATATGTTCTCTATATTGTACGTTGAAATGACCACAATGGTTGTATAAGACAGAAAGTGTTGTAAACCTTTGCTAAAAAAAAATAGAGGTAGAAATCGGAAGATATAATCTGTGAAGATAACAGTTAAGAAAATATTATCATGTCCACAAAGCATTACGATGCATGAACATATTCCTATAATTATATACATTTATAGATAATTCCTCTCATTATTGACCTTTCTTTGATTACTTATTTAATATTTTCTATTAAAGATATGCCTCAAAACTTATTACAGAGCCACACTATTAACGTGATAAATGGAGCTGTCAATGTTTTGTTGACAGTATATTCCTTTTCACGAAAGGTGTAGGACAATCGAAGTAGAAAGACAGAAGTTTTAAACTTTTGAAATTTACTAGCGGTACGCCTAATAGATATCATTCGTGAAAAGGAATTTAACAAGTTATTTCGTGCTTATATTGAAGCATCGAAGATAAACAACATTAAATTGTATAGCAAAAATAATTAGAAGCTTCATTAGTTGACATTGATGCCTAAAAACCCGAGAGTAAAAAATATATTTTAGCTTACATGATTATGAAAACCACTGAATGTAGACACTGATTATTGGCTATATTCTAAGATATCGAGTACATCCAGTTTTATTAAAAAAATGGGAGACAGGTCAATCAATAGGATCAAACCAAACGTTTTAAATAAGAAATAAATATTTTTATTTATATTTTATTGTTTTATAAATACGTGCAAAATATTTCTTCTTTCGTCAAGTTTGCTGTTTGTACACAAAAATAATATAAAAAGTGGTTTATAAAGTCGGAGTTATCCATGAAAACATTTAAAAATGTAATTTATTTATACTCTCGAAATTAAAACCCGCTTTTTAAAATCGGTTAAAAGTCTTGCCTGTGATTTATTTGCAGTTACCATACAGTAAGTTAAATTTGCACATAATTTTCAATAGGCGCTATTATTTTTATAGTATTTTTTATTTTATCAGATTTATTTTTATCATATTTTAATGAAATAAGGTAACATAAAAAAAGGCTAGCCCAGCGTTTTGTTTTTATAGTTATTTAATTATAAGTCACACAAAAAATGTATTTTTTTTTTAATTTACCGTATTAAAGTCAGTATTAGTAGATATTTTTTTCCGAATCAGACTTTGAAACAGAATAAAAGAAAATAGGTCCTGGAAGTCAGAAAAAATATAAAAATATTTGTTTAAGCGTCTCAAGTCCATGTGCTTAATTTTTCAAAGCCTTTTTAGTTTAAGTTTAATAAATTAGCACATGGTTGTTCTGATGCCGAGAGACAAACAAAACCATAGACTCTTAAGGGTTGTAAGCCTGCGGCAGGGGTGCTAAGTCTAAAATGTAAATCTAAATCTTGGCAGCTTCAAAGTCTTCATAAATTTGTATATTCAAAGTTATTTTCAGCTGAGTTTCTTTTCCCACAAATAAAAAAAAATTACATCGGAGGATGGAAAAACGCTATAACCATACGTTGTTCCAATTTCATGGAATAAATATTATTATTTTTAGGTATAAGTACCTGTAAATAAATGTCTCGAGAAAAGTGCCAAGATTAAAATACCTTAATAAGGTACCCTTTTAGCTGGAAGTACTCGATCGCATAATCAGCTTATTTATTTCACCTACACTGGTTTCCAAACTCTAACACCTAAGGCCCAAAAGTTAAACGTTTAAGACATCCCAATATTTCAATATTATTTTTAAATAGTGTTGTTGAAATCAATACTGTAATATTATGATGGTAGTTAAGCGCAGGGAAATCATTAAAATACGGAAATAAAATCATGACACATTTTTTAAAATCTAGACTAAAACAACAACCAACATACAGCCAAGGCACGATTCTGTTCAACACAAATATACAAAATAAAACCTTAGCCTTTTTTTTATTCTAACCGAATACCAGGCTGAGATTTTTTTTTTGCATTCTCCTGAGAATGTGTGAGGAGAGGTTCCAATTTTTGATAATCCAATTAACAGTAAAAAATTAACGAAAGAGAATGAAAATTCAGATCTTTTTGTAAAGTATAATAATATCATAACCTGGCCATAAGAGTTTTGAAATTGGTCAATTTTGAGTTTAGGAAAAAAGTTAATGTTTGAAAATCAAGCAAAATGTCTGTATTTAAATTAACTAACAACGTTGCACCATGCCTAGGTGAACATTTAAAAATCTCCCTGCCCTTTACATCGTTTGCATTATTTCTAAGGCTCAATTTCCTATAACTATTCTATAATTACAATCTAAGTTACATTTTATTGGCAACTCTCTAAAATCGGGTTTAGAAGCTCGGTAAAGGGGTAGGTTAGGTATATTTCGGTACATTTGTCTTTGCAACTAAGTTACAAACACCAAATCTATATAATTTTTTAACAACGAGCTAGGTTTGTACGGCAGTCCACACGTAGATATCTACTTATAAGTTCTTGTTTGTATATTGTACTCTTGTGTGGTCAACCGTACTTATAAATCTACTTCCTATAAAATCTTTATAAATGTATACAATATTGAAACCGGGTATCAACGCCAAACTGAACTAACTTTACGTAATGTAAGCTTCAACATCATAACAATAAGCATAAATTCTATCATATATTACATAATATATGTCAATATGTCTAATACAAACTAACATTTATTACGTCGTGTAACAAACAAGAAATCGTAGGTTCTCAAAGTTTTTCCATATATCCATGGTGCATTCCGTAAATTGACTAATCTTTACATCACCCCGTAAAAGGCTAATTTTTATAACGTTAAAATATCTATTCAATCTAATTTAATGAAAAAAAATAATAAAAATTGTAAATTTGGCAGTTTTTATTCTTTCTACCATTCTTTTAAAAAACCCGTAAATAAGAGATAAAAAAAGAATTGATGATTTATGAACACTAAAGCAAATCAAAGTAAGGATATCTAAGTACAGAACGTGTTGTGCAAAAGAGATAATATTTGAATGTAGTTTACCCGCCAAATTTGAAAAAAGATAGCGTTTGACATTGTCAACCTTCGCACACTGGCGTCATGACAATCGGTCGCACACATTCAAACAAAGTCTTTTTACAACAAAGTACCTGTACATTTAAATGTTTTAAATTTACTTTGGACTAACGACAAATGAAAAATCTACACTTTTTGTGCGATGTGATCTCGACTTTTTCATATATATTTCTACATTTTAACAATTACATTAATATAACCGCTAACCACTTATTAAATTACAACTCTTAACGTTCAACCCTTAATTTATTACACCAATGATAGATTATAGAATAGTTCATAGTAGTCGGCAAATCTAGACTACAAATAATTTTTCTTTAAAATATTTCATATAGTAGATAAAAATAATCTACTCATTGTAAATATCGAAAGAAATGACAACTACATACTTCAAATACGTATTATTATTTCAGATAACAAAACAACCAGCAAATAAAGTTTAAAGAATTTTACATTTTGGTAATTTAATATACATATATTCGAAACGAAATAAAATAATTGACCTAAAATGTATGTTTTAATATTGTTTAAGTAGAGGTACTATTTTTAATCTGCTCAAAAAATAAGATGGTTTTTGCAGTGAATTAAATAATTTCTATGCAGCGCATGCTAACCATATTTTTGTTTTTCGTCCATTTCAGTTGTAAAGTATTTATAAATATGAATGTGTTTTAAATGAAGATTTTTTGCAAAATGTTTAATTGTCAGAGCTTTTTAAGCAGTCCAGCTGCTTTTAATCGTAGTTGGTATTAAAATGCGTAGTAAAACTATGAATTAAAATCTCTTTTGATTAAAAATTAGAGATAAGGAGGGTAAAATATTTAAAAATCGGTATTAATATTGCAAATATTTTAAAAATTCTAAAATATTGAATTCATAATGTAAATACGATTGTATTATTTTTTTTAAATTTCAGACACAAATCTGAAAGAAAAAGACACATGAGAGGAAATTTAGAATTATCGATTGCATAACAAAACATTGTCCATTTAAAACTTTATGACATTTTTTTCACAATGTAGACATAATTGAACTTCTTTTTTTTAAAAATACTCGATTATAAAATTAGTAAGAAATTACTGTAATATTTTACTTAAATAAAGATTTCCTTTCTCAAGGAAGTTGTGTAGCTTATCTGTATTTTTTTAATTCGTACGCGTGTTATTAAATACTTTTTAAATTGTTCTTTGTTGTTAATAAAATAAGTACATTTATTAATTAGTAAAATGTTGCGCAAGATTTAAAATTTTAGACACAATTTATGAAAATAATTTTAGAACTATATTTTGTTATGCCATCAATAGAGAGGAGTTCGTTTTTGTGTCGTTTTTTTAAACGTTCAGTCTTTTGACGTTTTTAACTGTAAAATCAACATTTTATTCTGGCTTGAGGCGATGCCATTGTACGATGGTCTGCCGAGGCTTTGTTATCATGTCCTGCCAATGCTTAGTTTCTGAAGCACCAGAACCATTTTTACCTGAAATATGCATAAAAATATATTATTAGGTATGATATCTGGTAAAATAAACATGAATGTACAGCTTTTTAATTATTTAAAGTAATAAGTTTTACAAGGAAATAAGGTTTTGCGATGCCTAAAGTGTTAATTGAGATAACGACAATTACTTTTTTCAAAACGTAAGATTTGTTAGCCATTATCACTTACTGATTAATAAGGTAGCCAGTAAAACATTTCATTTTAATATTATAAATATTCTGTATTTAATAATAAATGTGTGTATTAATAATTATTCAGTAATAAAAATTGAACTATGTTTATATATATACATTTTATGAAACTGTAGAAGAGTGAATTTTATACATTGAAGAATTGTAGGTATTAAACTGTATTGGAAAATTTCAGGGAGACTTTTTATGTTTCAAGAAAGATTATAGCTACTTTACGTCATGGTGTTAGTGACAAAAACCAAAGCCTTCTTCTTAATAGATCTGAGTAGGCCGGCAATGAAGTTGACCAATAGTAGGTATCCGTGGACAAATTATACAAATTGATATGATATAAGCAAATTATATACTTGTGTTATGGGTGCTAGTCTAGACTTGCCCCCGTGTTGGTCCGAGCTCCTTCGCAGAATAGACCATCTGCCTTCCTGCCAGGTAACTAGTAAAAGGCAAGCATAGGCTTATTGTCACTGACATCGTGAGATCTGGCTAGGTTTTAGAGTTTCGTAACGACTCGCCCGGATCGGAACCACCGTCTTACCTATTCCTACCGCTAAAACGTCAGTGCTTGCCGTTGACGTGTTCCGGTTTGGAGGATAAGGTAGCCGATAAACTTAATTTTGCTTGAGGCCTAACATTGCGGCCTCAGGTTGGCAATGCACGATTACCACCTTTGGTGTCTCTAGGCGGCATGAATTTCTAACTATCAGGAAATCCATCAGCTTGTTTGCCTTCAATGTCATAAAAAAACCTGCTTGAGTTTGTCAGTCAATCGGGTCTACTCGTCACGAGACGGTAAGCCTATGCTCGCTTTTTACGAGCTGCCTGGCAGGAAGGCAGATGGTCTATTCTGCAAAGAAGCCCGGACCAACACGTTGGATTCTAAATTGGAGCTTTAGACGTTCGCGTTGGTTGAAATCTTATACAGCATTGCTAAGATGTTAGTTATGTTTTGTACCAGTTTTTGCGTGAGCTTCTTCAAGAGGTACCTACCTCATATCATTATAAACTAAAGAGTAAACCCTAATGACCAAAGCTCTTACCTGCTAACAATATTCTCCCAATAAGTTCATTCCTGCCGATATTGTCGAAGTCCATAACTTGTACGTCCAGGGAACATTCCCTGATCTTCTCCCAAGGTACGTTGAATGAGAAGGAGTCGTTGAAGACCGGGTTCAGAGTACATTTAAACACAGCTGTTTTGCGTTTCTCTATACGTTTATCTCCAAATTGCAGCCAGACCTTGACGTAAGGATCTGGAAAAAAAGAGTGGAAATTGCAAAAACCGACTCCAAATACAGATTTCATAGGTGCCACGTAGCGATATGATAATTCTTATTTCGAAAGATACCAAATGGTTCCGAAATTTTGTGCACATGCTAGTTGTAGTTTTCGACTTATACAAAATCCTACTAATATTATAAATGCGAAAGTTTGTATGTTTGTTTGTTACTCCTTCACGCAAAAACTGCTGAACCGATTTTCATGAAATTTGGTACACATATAGAGAGCAACTTGGATTAACAGGTAGGATAGTTTTATCCCGAAACAATGTCTCTTTGGGACCATGCGGGCAACAGCTAGTAGTACATACATTTTCATTTATATTGAAGTAAATACAAAGAGAAAAATGTATGCACAATCAAGTAGTTATAACACAAAAATCACTCGTCAGGTCATCTTTCTAAAAAGGACCACCAAAATCAGTTTGCTATTGCTATTAATCGGGTAACATACATACAATAGAATAAAAATAAAAGTAACGTACCTACTGTCCAATTGAGGAACCTCCTACTTTTCGGAGTCGATTAATAATAAATTTGCCTCTGTGTTCTAGTGATGTTGGAGTTTAGTACATGAGGTCCCGGGTTTAAATTTCGGATTGGACAGTTGGAAAATTTGTTTTTCGATTTTCTAATAAAAACAACATCCGGAATAGGATATATGGGTTGGCGATGGGTTTGCTACGTGTCACATTGAGGGAAATGTTATGTTCGGCTAGTCGTGGGTGTCTATTTATATTTCTGTCTACCTTTTCTGGGATACGGGAGTAAATATACTTTTTTTACTACCAATACACAAATATCTATTAATATTAGCTGTCAAACAATGTTGTTTAAACTTATCTACGTATGCGGCATAAAATACCAGCTGTTTCCATGTAACCCACTCATTATCTATTAACTTATTATACTGTATTATTTTATTATCTTCAAAATATTGGCCATATCCCTTACAGTTATTATATTTGTTTTTTAAGTTGAACAAACGGCTATCCTATCGGAAAGAGATAACAGATACGCCTCCATAACTATTTATAGAAACTAGTGGCCGCCCATTGGGCCAAATTCGACCTTAATAAATTTTAACATCTTGTTAATAAGAACCTCATCTTCATTTCTCAAGACCAACTATTTTGTTTTCAAAGGTTTTAGTGCGCCATCTGTGATCTTTTATCGTTACCATCAATATATTTGTGTGTGTCAAATGTATGGTAGTGTGGGTAATGCTTTATTTATCGATTTAATGTACTTCGTAAGCATTATTATTAAAAAATATTGGCGTTATGCTCTTCTCCTACACATAAACTATAAGTGTATCAAATTTTATGCTCCTGCGACCGCGTAATTTTCGTAAAAAGGGGTCCAAAGTTTTGGCATCACGTATTAATATGTAGATACATTTTTATCGTTAGTACTTTTTGCATAATCCAAAACCACAAACAAAACTGTACATTTTCCTGTCTTTCCGAAAGGATATTATTCGGTATGATTAAATCGATTTAGATGGGACTTAACTGAAAGGTGGAGCCCGAAGCGTAATATATAGGCTTGTTTATTTTAAAAACATTTATTTCAACTGACACGCGAATGAAGTCGCAGAGAAAGTTATTCTAAAATAAAACAATTTGTCTACTTAATTGGGAAGTTCCGCTTAAGATACAGTAAGGGTTGTTAGAATTTGGAACACCATAATTAATCCTGGGTTGACGTTTTTCGTTTAAAATTTAAAACTCAAATTGCAATTAGTTTACTTTTTCATGTTAATTAATTCTGCAAAATTGCTCGTTTAATTTTTAGGTTATGCTCAAAGTAATACACAAATTCTATTTCTTATCTAGAAGAAAAGGGTTGTATTTTGATAATAATAGCCATCTTGTTCTTTTTTTCTTTAGGTTTTAGCATTCGTGTTAGCATTTTGCCATTAGTCAAGTAGAAATTTCCAAAAACTTGCATCAAATTTAACAAAATCGGGATTCAATTGCATTTTGTAATAAGTTGAAGGTATATCAGGGTCTTGGATAAAGTGGTGGCCTCATTACTCAAGCTCATATAGTGAGATTTTGCGGCAATGAAGAAATACACTTTTTTTTTAATACACTATACGCTATATTTCATTTGTGCACTTTCACTGAACAAAATAGTACAAAATGCCACCAAATTTGATTAATTTCATTCAGTATAGACACAAAATTTAATAATTATGAAAAAACTTCGATCATATTTTCTCTCGATGGCGCCAAAACTCTTTCCTAGCCATCTTGTTATGTACATTTTATCAAAAAAGTACATATTATTTGGATGCTGATATGCGATAGTGTGTTAGCCCACGAAAGTCCAATTGGTGACTATTAATTATGTTACACATCTCTGTGGTGTAGTGGTCCTTTGTTGGACTTGAATCCACGCGGTCCCCAGATCAATCCCTTAGTCGGGCAATAAAAAATAAGAAATGTTTTTTTTAATTTTCTAATTAAAATAACGTTGCCTGGATTGGATATGTGACTGGTTGGCTACAGGCTTGCCACCTATGACATTGTAGGACTTAATGTCTTTGGCTAATCACAGGTGCTCTAGTTGTGCTTCTGCTTGTCTGCCTCTTTAGATATATGGGTGTGAAGATACTTTTTTAATCTAATTTAATTTTAATAAAAATATATTTTTCTATATGTTTTCAAATTTTTCGGGGACATAGGCGTGAATATACTTTTTTAGATTCATCTTTAGATCTTAGACAAACTCGCTTTCCACGAGCCTGGTTTGAGGATCAATGGACAAAGACAGTACGTACGTATTGCATACATCATTTAATAGTAATGCGTAGGTAAAACCATGAATAACAGTTAGTTTGAAAACTAAATATGAAACCGGACGGCTTGAATATTTACCGAGGAAGTTTCCGACAAATTCCGTCACAGAAAATGGGTCATTAGAATTGAGATACTTTCTGCAATTAATCTCGGAGACGACGCTTTTTGTTTAAACTAAAAGTTAAACTCGTTTTCTTTTGAAATTATCTAAGACGGCATTTTTATTATTTTGGGAATAAAATAATTTGTGAATGTTGATAGAAGAAGGCATTGCTTTGCGGAAATCCATACATAAATCCAAATAAAATTATTTAATTTGCAATTTTCCACCAAAAAATATATACATATCAATTGGACTTACCGGAAGCCAAAACCCTCACAACACACACCACAAAACTGTTTTATTAGCACCAACAATACACACACTACCTACTCATTCATAGCGTAATTCCAATTCATTCATAGTGCACTATTTTGCCTGTTTTGTCATGCCAAAATACGTATACATTTTTGATAGGATATTGCAAATTAAATAATGTTATTTGGATATTTGTGAATGTTTATGCATGTTAATGGATTTTCAGTGACAATGTTTTAAATACAAATAGCAATGTGCTTTACTATGAAATAGGATATTTCTGATTTTTTAAACAAATTGGATCTAACACCAAATTAAGCAAATTATATGCTTGTGTTATGGGCATTACCATATAACGAATACAACGACACTAGATAATGGTAACGATAAAATAGAATGATATGTAAATACTTAAATACATGGTAAAAATTTCATACACCTAGACCAGAAAATACAGACGTCTACGTTCATCTCGTCGAATTTCATGGTTGGCCGGTTCATGTATGCTGACCACTCGGTCGAGGAGGAAATTTTAAACTTATAATAAATACACATTTCATTTTTAGACGTACCTACTATGATATCTAGTCATAAAAATATAGTTGCCGGCAGTTGAGTACAATTCCTTTTTTGTCACTGGCAATGACTGGAAATATTTCAAAATATTACATACTTAGGTTAATGTTAAAAGTTAAGATTAAGTTAACTTTTTTTGTGTAAAAATTGTGAAGTGTTTTACATAATAAATCTATCAAGTTTTAAAGGCAGAGGCACAACCAGAGCACCCACGACTAGACGAAGACAATCGCCAACCGGGCACACATCCAATCCTGGGCAACGTTATTTTTATTAGAAAATTGATAATGCACAATTTCTAATTTTCTCGTTGCCCGATCCGGAGATCGAACTCGGGACCTCTTAAGCTAGACCACAGAAGCGATAAATAAATAAATGTCCCTGCACAAGCTACAAAAATTGAATCTAACCCCGAAGTAAGAAAATTATATTATGCTTGTGTTATGGGTGTTAGTCAACGATTTTTATACATAGAAATACTTAGATGTATACCAGAATAATAAACACCCAGATCCGGAAGTGCAGACATCTAAATGTTCATCACACAAATTCTTGCCCCCGTCGGGAATCGAACCCGAGCCTTGCGGTTGATCGGTATAGTTAGGCGTGTACGCAAGCCACTCGACCAACGAGGCGGTCACATACATACACATACAGGCGACAATTTTAAATAGAGATTAATTTTTATCTTATCTAACATACTACTGAAAAGTATAAGCATAATAGCATTGTATTTATTGCGTTATGCAAAATTTAAAAAGACAAACTTATTGCTTAAAAAAAATGAAGGCTTTATGGCCATAACTCACCAAGACGCCATAGAGACGTCGCCAACTAGTTCGTATTGAGATGTAAGACGGCTAACTCACTTGGCGACCAACTGGCGACGTTGCCAAGTAGCCAGTGTAGCCAGAGTCGACCACTCCGCATTTGGCGACTGGCGACGCTGGCTACCTGGCGACGTCGCCAGTAGTTTGAACGTGTTTATACGTATTTGCACTAAAGTCACCTAGTTGAACGTACGTGGTAATGAGAGCAAAATGTCGTTTAAAATGTTTGAGATCATACTTAGAGATTTATCATAGAAATTAAACATTAGCCATGATCGGCTTCTGGACTGGTACATTTTCTTAATATTGTATCATGTTTAGTTAAATCATTCGTGACATCCTCAGACAATTGAACATTTTTTCAGGGTATTTTTTTTAAATCTTCATAGAGTTTGAGGAAAACACCGCTTTGGCTTCGGTTTGATAAAAAAAGATATACCCAGTTTTTTTCTTTTTCGTTTCATCTTTTTGCGACATTGGGAATCATATAATAACAGTGTAGTAATTTTCACGTCCATTCCTGAATGTCCCGAGACAGAACTGAATGCACTGGCGACGCTATTTTTGGCGCAGGGACGCCAGACGTAGCCATGGCAACGTCGCTGGCCACTGTTCACTATTCAGGCCAATGCATTCAGTCATTCTGTCTCGAGACAGTCAGGAATGGACGTGGAAATTACTGCACTGTTATTATATTATTACTAGCGTCGCAACAAGACAAACAAAAATTTACATCTGTTTGTATCAAACCGAAGGCAAAGCGTTGTTTTTCTCAAACTGTGTGAACATTTTAAGAAAGTACCTTGAAAAAATATTCAATTAACTGAGGATGTAGAAGGATGTATGATCTCAAATCTCTCAAATGACATTTTGCTCTCAGTACGACGTGCGTGCTAATAGGCGACTAGTTGGCGATTGAGTGAGTGACGGAGCATACAAACACGTGCAAACTACTGCCGACGTCGCCAGGTAGCCAGCGTCGCCATACGCCAAATGCGGAGCGGTCGACTCTGGCGACACTGGCTACTTGGCAACGTCGCCAGTCGGTCGCCAAGTCAGTTAGCCGTCATACGTGTAATACAAGCTAGTTGGCAACGTCACTGGCCACGTCACCAAGGCGTCTCGGTTAGTTATGGCCCTTAATCAAAAATGTCACCAAGAAGTCAAAAAGGATGGGGACATGTTGAACAAATATCGTCACATTTAACTTAATTTACACAAAACCTTAACATATTGTACATCTAAACCTTCTACTTAAATAAATATATCTATTAGGAATCCGTATGAAAATTCATTTAGCAGTTTTTAAATATATAATGAAGACAGACTTGATAGAGGGACTTTCAAAAACATTTAAAACGTTCCAAGGTGACACGAAACCCTCCGTTCTAATAAAACTTGGCCGAATTTTTCGTTTCGAAAACAAATCATAACTTGTTTCCTATTTCAATTCATCCGAATAACAAATTCCGAGATTTCTCGTTCAACTTCCAAATTAAAAGTAAAATTACAAAACAAGCCCTATTTTAAATTGAGTGAAGTATCGGCAAGTGAAAAAGTGTGTTATAAAAATCACTGTTACATTTTCACAGTATTTTTATTTTTATAGGCCAACGAGTTATGCTACTTGAAGCAATTTCAGGATAGCATTTGCATTGCTCTTTAAATTGTAGAAATATTAATTTTAAAACATTTAAAGCTAAAAATATATTTATTACATTACTCCGTCATAACACTGTTTCATTATAAATTTTTATGAAGCCATTTAGTAACATAAAATATAATTTTTAATGATTTATTCGGGATACTCACGATCTCTCGGGAGAGATCGTATCCTGTATAAATAATTAAAAATGTTATTAATTCGCGACGATTTAAGTTTAAAATCCAACATAAAATATCATTGTACTTTGGTTAAATTTGTGAAAAATTTGTGAAAAATAGTGTTGGCCATAATATTAATTCTTCCAACTTGACCAAACCAATGAAGCAATCTCTTTTTTCTTTTTTACACCAACTCTTTCGTTCGATCCCACTTTTTTCATTATAGCTTTAAAAGTTATTAAAATAAACTATCATTATTTCATAATACGTTTTACGCTATGGTTTTTTTTATTATTTATTATGATTGCTAATTTTAAAAAGTACCAAATACGAAGACACACCTAATAATAATTATATGTATATACTTATAAAATAACAAGTCCCGACTGACTGATTCATTGTCGCCGAGCCAAAACTGTTAAAGTTACAGCCATGAAATTTGGTGAGTACGGTCGTTTTTTTGAGTAGACACACACTAAGGACGGAATTTTAGAAATTCTACCCCTAAGGAGTTGAAATAGGTGTTGAAAGAAACATGAAACTTTATTTTCAGGCTACTTATTGAAAACAAGTAGATATGTATTTAAGCGTTTCTGGAAATTTTACCTTTAGGGGGATAAAATAGGGGTTCAAAGATTGTATAAAAGTCCTTATTAATATGGTATACAAAAAAGTCTTTAATTAAAATATTTTTCTAAATTATTCAGTAAACATATTAACTGCTTCGCAAGCAAACCGCGGGTAACAGCTAGTTTAAACACAAGATCTATTTATTTCATTAGTGGTGAAGATACTTATAAATAAAGAAGACTAAAGATCTTACATGTATAAAAACTCTCAAAACTCTGAATGACTAAAGATAAACCAAATGCCTTCCTCCTTAGGATATTCAAAAAGTAAGGTCGTTTGTAGAAAACATAAACATTTGCAAGGAAAAGATAGAAGTACCAGATGCGAGGCAAAATTATGGCGGTCTTGGGGAAGAAGTTGATATAAAAAGTTGCTGCCTTTTAGGAAATTGGGTACTTTATAAAATCATATACTGACATTTAAAGGGTTATCGTTTTAACTACATAGTAGTGTGGCGATACTTATTTACATTAACATTTAGGGTTAGTGGTAGGTAAAAGTAAAATAAAGTTAAGTATCTTCACACCCATATCCCCCATAAGGTAGGCAGAGGTACAACCAGGGCACCCACGACTAGCCGAAAACACTAAGTCCCACAATGTGATAGGTGGCAAGCCTATCGCCAACCGAGCACACATCCAATCCCGAGTAACATTTTATTACAAAATTTTAAATACCACATTTCATTTTTGTTGCCCAGCCCGGAATGCGAACCCAGGACCTCAGAAAGTCAAGTCCAACATTTGGACAGTAACACAGTAGGTATATTGTTTTATTACAGAAACAACGTAAAGATGAATTACCAATTTCTTCTTCTATTATTTCATGGTAATTCAAGTTGTTTTGTATTCAACAGCAAAACCCAACAAAATACCTAAATGTAAATTTACATTGTTCTTAAAATAACACAAACTATAATAACCTTTTAAGTTTCGCTATTTAAAGAAAAGGGTTCCAGTTTACTAAAAGCATTCACGCCCATATCCTCAAAGCGGTAGGCTGAGGTAAAACTAGAGCAAACACAATTAGGTGAAAGTACTTAGTTCCTACTGGATGTTTGACGTATTTGTATGTGTGTTTGTGTGTTTGTCATTGCTCTTATTTACACAACATATACTTTTTGTTAGGGAATCATTTAACATTTTTAATTTTAGACTTATTTTCCTGTTTATGGGTGCGGTAAGCTTACTTAAGGCCCCATACTTAGTCAGCCAGAAGAGCCAATCGCCGCACTCCCCCGTTCCATGATCATTATGAAATATTGCGCTCTAAAGTAAATGTTAAGACATTTCACAAATCACTATTTTTGACACTATAAAAGTAATTTGAAAAAAATTATAAAAACTGAAACACTTATCTATTAGGTATAGTAGTAGTCTAATAGTAGTTGTCTATGTTTATGTTAAATCTGGTCTCGATATTTTCATAATTGAAGTAGACAGTTGGGTTTTGCTTTCAAAGAAGGATTAACTTTTTGATTTTTTCTATCGAGCAAAGTGAAATGAATCGTGTTTTGGAAACACTAGTCTTATAAAGCATATTAATGTTAATCTTGTGTATTTTTGTCACCAAGATCCATGATTGCTTTGTATGGAAAAAAACATCATATTGCTGACGTATTTTAGCATACATGGACCCTTAAGTATCATCATTAATAGTATATTATTGCTGAATGCTCTGAGGAGTTGTTTGGTTTAATTTCATGTGCTGATTTTTACCTTCGGATATGGCGACAGAGCTTAAAGTATCATGCCCATCATCTTGATGCGTGCCGATTTACAACTGTGCAGTTCCGAAGACATTTCTTACCCCGCATAACACCTTTGTAGAATCAGTTACCGAGGGCGGTATTCCCAAACGATTATGACTAGGAACCTTTAAGAAAAGAGCGTACTCATTCCTTAAAGGTCGGCAACACATCTGTGATACTCTTAATGTTGCGGATGTCCATGGGCGGAAGTGATCGCTTTCCATCAGGTGACCCACTTGCTCGTTTGCCTCCATTTGTACAAAAAAATTAAAAAAAAATGTGGTGATGTGTATTTCTTACCATCATTCGCGAGATTATGGTGTAACTTCTAATGTCTAAGAGATGGCAAAATTACATGATTTTTGTGTAATAATTACTAATTCGTATTGCGATACGCAAGCAATACATTGGCAATACGTGAGTCATAAAAAATCTTTCAATCGTTTATTATTATTAAAAAAAAAAGAAAAAGTATCTTCACGCCCATATCCCCGAAGTGGTAGGCAGAGGTACAACCAAGGCACCCACGACTAGCCGAAGACACTAAGTCTCACAATGTGATAGGTGGCAAGCCTATCGCCAACCGGGCACATTTCCAATCCCGACCAACATTTTTTTATTAGAAAATTGGAAAAATCCAATTTTCTTTATGTTGGCCGACCCGGGATTCGAACCCAGAACCTCATGCAGTCAAGTCCAACACCCGGACCGCTAGACCACAGAGGCGATTGATTCATTGATTATTATAACTTGCACATAATATAGCTGTGCATTATGCATATTTCCTTTCTTATGAAATATCTGGTCCCACTAGCGCGAATAAACTTTTTGCATTTTGAAATAAAGAAACACTTGTACTGTTTTACGCATCAATACGTTTAACAGTACAAGTGTTTCTTCATTTAAAAATATGAATATTTGGAAGTTTGTTTGTTGTTGTTGTTGTTGTACGAAGGAAAATATCAAATAAACTTTTCGCACCAACCGCCTTTTGATTAAACATGGACTAAAGTGAAAATAAAATTAAGTCTGTATCACATTGTACCTAATAAAGACTAATACCGAGTTGAACCTTACTTCGTGTTTATTATAAGGAAGTAAGTGTCTTCACGCCCATATCCCCGAAGAGCTAGACGGAGGAACAACTGGGCACATATCCTACCCCAAACAAGATTATATTAGAAAATTGAAAATACACATTTTCTAGGTTTTTTTGTTGCCCGACTCAAGGATCGAACCCGGGACCTCAAGAAGTCAAGTCTGGGCCGTTAGACCACAGAGGTGATAAGAAGGTAAGTGTTATACAAAACAAAACCAATATTTATCAAAACAATATTCATGTGACCAACATTATCTATCTATATTTTACATAAAATCAATTGCTGTTCGTTAGTCTCGCTAAAACTCGAGAGCGGCAGAACCGATTTTGTTATTTTGGTTTTGAATTATTTGTCCAAGTCCAGAAAAGGTTAAAAAGATAAGAAAAAGGGAAAAACTTTGAGGAAACTAGGGAAAACAACATTTAATTTATCCCATACAAACTGAACGGGTAGAACGAATATTGCCTGGACAGGTACAGTTAGTTAGATATAATAATTACGTAAAAATATTTTCGCTAAATATGTACAAAGAAAACTTGAAAATTACTGTTTAAATTAATAAGTCAATACTTTCAATTAAATCCTGTTTTTGTTACAGCAACGTTCTAAATTAGTTTTTGCCCCTCGCAAAACAAAAATCGCTTAAAACTGTTGATGTAGTAAAAACAATAATGGATCGTAAAAACATCGTACCTGATTTCCCGTTAATGTCCTTTGCCTTCAGATTCCTGGCCTTCAATAACGCGAGGGTCAGGACACTGTTGCTGGGGTGGTAGCAGAGGGAAGTGAGGAGCTCCCCGCATTTGTCCTTCGCTGGTGGTTTTAAAGCCTTCCAGAAAGACGGTTTTTCACTTAAGTCCACCTAGAAATTGAATGAACATAATTTAAGCGAAACAAATAAACTGACCGACTTAGTATCTTCGGCTAGTCGTGGGTTGTGGTTGTGGCTCTGCCTATCCCTTCGGGGATATGGGCGTGAAGATACTTTTTTATTTCTTATTGCTCCATAAATGTTACTCAGGACTCACATAATATAAATTGACTATGTTTTTTTAATGGTGCCACCTCGGGATTACGAATAAGCAAATAGATCTGGGCAAATTTAAATATTTGATCTCACTCCACAAATAAAAATACATAATATATGCTTGTGTTACGATCTATGAAAAAATTAAATAAAAAAATTATATTTTATCCAACGTAAAATACAAGATGCATGGTTATAAAGTAAACAAAGCATAAAACTGGTTCCCACCGACCGCAGTCGCATTGGCAAGCTAATAACATCTTCTTTCTTTCTTTAGGTTTTGACCTTCACGTTAGTATTTAGCCATTAGTCAAGTAGTAATTTGCATCAAATTTTATTTCAATTTCAATTAATTTTAATTAGTCATCAGTCATAAGTCGTCAGTAAGTCATGTCAGGCTCTTGGGTAAAACGGTGGCCTTTTTACACAAGCTCATGTAATGAGTTTTGGCGGCAACGAGGAAATATACGATACGCTAATTTCTTCATGATTATTTCATTTGTGCACTTTCACTGAACAAAATCGTACAAAATGCCACCAAAATTGACTAATTTCACTCAATATTTGCACGAAATTCAATAATTATGATCTCATTATCGTCTTATTATTCAAGCTCTTAAAGTGAGATTTGGCGGCAACGAAAAAAGACACGATACGCTAATTTCTTCATGATTATTTCATTTGTGCACTTTGAAATGCCACCAAAATTTACAACTTTCACTCCATATAAACACGAAATTCAATAGTTATGGAAAAACTTCGACCAACTTTTCTCGATGGCGCCAAAAAATTCAGCATTTTATTTGTTGAGAATCCAATTTTTAGACACTGATTAGCAAGGAATTTAAAAAACTCTTTAGCTGCTGATTGGCAAATTTTTTTCCCGTTTAGGTCCCGGCTCCTTAGAAAACAGACGATCTGCCTTCCTGCCAGGCAGCTCGTAAAAGGCAAGCATAGGCTTACCGTCACTAACACCGTGACATCCTACTAGGAGTTTCGCAGCGACTCGCCCGGATTGTTACCACCGTCATACTAATACCTGCTACCATAACGTCCAATGCTTGCTGTTGACGTATTCCGGTTCGGAAGATAATGTAGCCAGTAAACTTACTTTTGCTCGAGACCTAACATCCCGACCTCAGGTTGGCAACGCACCATTACCACCTTTGGTGTCTCTAGGCGGCGTGAATTTCTTACCATCAGGAAATCCATCCGCTTATTTGCCTTCCATTATCATAAAAAAAAGCAAGACGCATGTTCAACGAGCGTTAATTTTTTTGTAGTAAATAAGTAAGTATACCGTTAATGTCTAGAATAAAAACCTAATATCCAAAGGAGTTTGACAAATTGGGTTCACAAATAAAATTACTTATGGTCGTTGGGTCAGATTTGTATGAAAGGGCACACCCATAATAGCAATAAAACTGGACGGATCAATACGGTTTTTTACACTTAAGGTATTTCTTTTTATCTTAGGGAGACTTTTGTGACCTGATTTGGTCACTTATGGCAATCTCAAATTAAATTTAAGAAGCTCTAGATTTATTCTTTAGATTATCACTTTACAAAACTAGGATAGAATAGCTTTTTCTTTTGGAAAAGTTTTTGTATATCTTATAA
>NJDC01001818.1:271432-295077 GCA_002245475.1 Calephelis virginiensis | reverse complement strand
ATCCAATTCTATGAAAATACAGATAAAAAAATATTAACTTCTGCACTATTGGTCCATTGACTGCTCCGATTCCGAGTTCGATTCCTGTGTCATGATAAACAACGCTGCCCAGGATTGGTTAAGAGCCCGGTTGGCTATAGGTACTTTCACTTTTTTATTCCAGTGTAATAATTAGAAAAAGTTACAAGTGTTGAGCTTAAACGTGGCGTATTTTTTATTGTCAATAAATCTATCTATTTGTCTGTCTTCCAATGTTATAAAAATTAGAAAACTCAAAATCAGAAACGTTAAATAGAATATAATCTATCATTAAGACCCAATTTTTAGGATTAAAAGATAATTAGCTTCGGCTAAACGGGTATACCCTGGTTGCACCTCTACCTACGTCTTTTGCGGGCGGGAGATTATTACTTAAGTAAGTATCTTCACGCCCATATCCCCGAAGAGGAAGGCAGAGGTACAACCAAGGCACCCACGACTAGCCGAAGACACTAAGTCCCACAATGTGATAGGTGACAAGTCTATCGCCAACCGGTCACATTTCCAGTCCCGACCAACATTTTTTTTAGAAAATTGGGAAAATCCAATTTTTTTTGTGTTGGCCGACCCGGGATTCGAACCCGGGACCTCATGCAGTCAAGTCCAACACCCGGACCGCTAGACCACAGAGGCGATTATTACTTATATTTAATATTATACAGATTATAAAATAAATATTACCCCTTTAGTCTGAACCATATACCCGGAAAGGTATGCAGTAGCACAACCAGGGCACCCACGACTAGCCAAAGACACTAAGCACCACATATGATAGGTGGCAAGCCTATCGCTAACCGGGCTCATAACCAATCCCGGGCAAATTTGTATTTTTATCAGAAAATTGAAAAAAATATTTTCTTAATTGTTTTACTACCTGGCGATCGAACCGGGGACTTTAAGAAGTCCTATCCGGCACCGGACCGCTAGACCACAGAGGCGATAATGAAGTAATAAGTGTTGGTATAGTGTTTGCGGTTTTGTCACACGAGGTTGGCATATTACAGGGGTGACCAACCAGTCGATCGCGACCATTATTACAGTCGATCGTGGCAAGGCAAAAAATAAATATAAATAGACCAGAGTGCGCAATGTAATTACCAACTATTAAACTAGAGACAGCAGCCTCAAACGTGCCCAATAAATTAGGAAGACCCCTTCACGTCCTATCGGATCCTTTGGATCCAATATCTGCGGCGACAAACTCTCAATATACAACACTACACGCTCGGTTCCGGCGCCTAACGCCTCTATCAAGTCCACCCAGTAACCAGAACGCAGTACCATGTCGAGGTACGGTCTCCCGGGATACAGCCCTTGTTGCTGACGTTGTAGGGAACAATCCAATCCATCTAAATAATGATGACTAGGGCTGAGCACTCTGCTTCGGCCCACAAAGCCCGGTGAAGTTGTAAAAACCGCGAGGTTGGCAACAAAAATGCGACGCAATGTGTGAGCATTCATGAATAGATACGACCTATAAATGTTGATTAAACATCATTAAGACTTCTAATCCAAAGTATTAAGTAAATTTAAGGAAACAATCTCATATTTGATACGAAAAGGAACTCCTAAGACTGCTCAATAAAAATATTTTACGATAGTGTACTAAACACTATGCTGTGTAGATAGAGTAGATCTTATATCTAATCAAGTTGGCCACCCCTGGCACATTGTATATAATGGTGTATAAAACCTCATAAAATACTAAAGATAAAAATGTAGGTTGCTGTTACCTGAATGATCCTCAATATCAGCGTAGTATTCTGGAAGTCGTACTCCAGGGAGAAGTGGATCTGGCCGACGTTCTCCGATGGCTCCGAGTTGTCGATGTACATGTCAACCAATGATATAGACCGGTTCTGGAGGAACGCCATCTGTTAGCGCAAAGCGGAAGCGATTTATACGACGCATGGAAATGCGCCCTAACCATAGCTTGTTACCGACTCCAAAAAGGGGTTCTTAATTCAACTAACTGTTTTTTTTATAATTATAGTCATTGTAATACTCGGCAAAACGATTTTAGTTATTCTTTTTTAGATCGTGGTATCGAAGTGGTCCCATACAAGTTTTATCATAATCCGACTAGTGGTTAAGAGATACTTAAATAGTGTATTTTTTTCTTTATTGACAACATCATTGATGACAAAGAAAAATTGTTATAAGATAAGTATATTAAAAGGAAAAGGAAAGGAGAAGGACATTTGTGCTAATTTTATTGTGCACTCAATTATTTTAAGTTTTTCGCTATCTTCTTTTAAAGACAGCAATAGAAAGGGACAAAACACGTTTAGTGTTGTCAGATTAGGTTAAAAATTATATTTCTATACAATTTTAATTTAAAGTATCTTCACGCCCATATCCCCGAAGAGGTAGGCAGGTGTACAACCAACGCACCCACGACTAGCCGAAGACACTAAGTCCCACAATGTGTTTGGTGGCAAGCCTATCGCCAACCGGGTACATTTCCAATCCTGACCGACATTTTTTTTTATTAAAAAATTGGAAAAATCCAATTTTCTTTATGTTGGCCGACCCGAGATTCGAACAAAAATTTTTAATCTATTCCTCGAAATTCTTTGATTAAAAATTTCAGGCTAATCTGACATGACTAAAATAATCCATCCTTTTCTATTTGTTTCTGAGGAAAAAGGTTGCATACACTAAAAATAAGTTTAAAGAAAAGAAAAGAAAAAAAAACAATATTTATTTGCGGAATATGAGTGTTACAAAGATGTTACAAAATTATTTAAGCGTTCCTACATATTCTACCAACTTGTGGTGTGCAAATATTTTAATAGGTTTTTAATTATTTATTCACGATTTACTATTTACACACTGTTTTTTGTTTGTTTTGAGATTACATGATTATTTATTAATACACACAATTTTTAAAATGTAAATTAATTTATCCCTATTTACCGTAAACTACCACATAGTCGATGCACATCAAAATTACTATCATAGATAAAAGTTGTGAGACCATTTCGTAATCGTTTTTTATCTTTCGAAAAAAGAATTACCAAAACGCGATTGGTATCTAATGAAATAAATTGGAGTTGGTTTTTGCACTGTTGCTACGCTTACTTAGGTTATTAATACACAATACGTTAATCAATAATCAATCATATTTTTTATTTGGCAACATATTTACTTAAATGGGTACACAAAAAAATTGCATGCAAAACAAAGAGTTGCCAAAAAGAGTTCACGCCGATTCGTATTTCATATATATGTATTGTGTATATAGTATTACTATTTAAAATATGCGCTTCGGATTTACACTTTTTACTCTTTTTACACTTGTATAAAGTGTTTTATTTTTAAATTAGCTGACTTAATCTAAATTTAAGCGAAATGAGTAATTATGTAATAACAACTCTATATAGATATCTTTAAAGTACATTCGAATTTTTGACAAATATATAGCCGAAGCGCATAATTTAAATAGTAATACTATACGTAGGTATCTATTAAATAATAAATGTAGTAATTACTAATTGTTTGTGGTTAATATTATAATATGGCCTTGAAAGTCTTCGGGTCATGCATACAAAATTATTATTATTAGAAATTGAACATTAATATTATTCAATAGCAAGGTTTATTTATGTGACCGAAAAACTTTTAAATCACACACACAACCAAACTTTATAGATACCTGTAGCATAAATTTTAATTAAAGAAACAAATATCGAAAAATTCTACAGACAAACTTAAAAATATAAAAAAAAAATTTAAGATGCTCAAATATTTTTTTTAATCTGAGATTGCAGATGGAGTCGTGGTAATATTAATAATAAAAAATATCTAATAAAAAGCTAATATCTTATATATAAAATTCTCGTGTCACAATGTTAGTCTGCATACTCCTCCGAAACGGCTTGACCGATTCCTCTGAAATTTGGTAAGCATATTGGGTAGGTCTGAGAATCGGCTAACATCTATTTTTCATACCCCTAAGTGATAAGGGTGACTCACCCCAATTTTTTAAAATAAATCACATTAAAAATATAGCAGAACAACGTCTGCGGGGTCAGCTAGCTAATATATGATATATATTATCATCTCCCGAGTTCTGATTTGTGAAATAATATCTTACCTTTTATCTGAAATAGATAAATAACCTACTATTTGATCAATCCACCAGTCAAACAATCAAATTAATTTTAAAAACTTAAAAAAAATTACAAAACATACCTTTTGTATAATTTAATCTTTAATCATACTTTTTTTTGTTTTAAACGCATTATAAGTACATAGTACATAATAGTACAGGGCCCTTACCACGAGTTTACGGCTTGTCAAGTTTACTATATATACTATATTTTACTATACTATCGTCTCTGTAAGTTACTTGTATGAAAACTTTGAAAAGCGCCTCTGTTGGTTGGTATAAGAATCAAGAATAAAGAAAAACTTTATTCATTTGAACCATATACATAAGTGGTACTTGTGCGCGTCGACATTTTTATTTACTACCACCGGATCGAAATCGCGGCCTCACACTGAGAAGATCCGGCGAAAGAAACTCAGCGGGCTTGTCTTTTTTCAATACTAATAGTAACATTATAAACTAGATAAAAATACACAATTTAATTTTAACTCATGTAAGAGGTAACAAAGTACCTACAACAAATCACATTACAAACTACAGTGGGAGATTGAAACTTCTATCCCCAAGCATGTTCGTCTTTAAAATACTCTGAGACCTTATAATAGCCTTTCTTACATAATTTTATTTAATTTTAATAAGTCGGTCGAGTGGCTAGCGTACACGCCTAACTACACCGATCAACCGCGACGTTAGGGTTCGATTCGAGACGGGGCAGGGATTTGTGTGATGAACATTTAGATGTCGGCATTTCCGAATCTGAGTGTTTACTAAATTTATTCTGGTATCTATTTAAGTACTAGCTGCTACCTGCGGCTTCGCCCGCGTTTTCACAGAAACCCGGTGTGCGATCGGAATTAAAAATAGCCTATATGTTAATCCAGGTCACAATCTATCTGTCTTAAAATTTCAGACAAATCCGTTCAGCCATTCGAGCGTGAAAGAGTAACAAACATCCATACATCCATACTTACAAACTTTCGCATTTATAATATTAATAGGATTTCTATGTATTAGTATCGTTGACTAACACCCACAATACAAACATATAATTTGCTTACTTTGGAGTTAGTTTTAATGTAACTTGTCTAGGAATATTTATTTACTTATTTAAAGGTAGATCTCTAATATACATAAGAGAATCACATTTTTAGACCAAAAGTGTCATAGATTTCGACACGTAACTTATCGAACGAATTAAACAACTCATGGTAAAGACTCAGTACAACCATACAGTATGTTAGTACCAGTCGTAACAGATTGACAGATTTACGTTTCTATCTCGATCCGTCAATCTATCAACATCATTATTAATTACACACGAACCACACATGCCAAAATGCTTTATCAATTCATCAGCCTCGAATGAATTTGTGAGAACCACAATGCTTACTTTGCAGGTTATATCTACTAATATCACAGGCAAAGAAAAACAAATGGATATAGAAAACATCTATTTAACTTACTTTATAGCTTTTGATTTTTATATGCGAAAACGTTTTTGGTATCAGTTCCGATTTTTAAATGAATTTTTAATGTATTCATGGCACGTAATTGTTTTAAAAAATATAAGTAGTATCTACCAAGGTCTAGGTAAAGGTTCCCACTATCGACCAATGTTTTTTTATTGCAAATAAGTATCACACACGATCTCCAATCTTAGATAGGATAAAAACTAAACGGATGGAACAAAGTTCGCCGGGACAGATAGTAAATTAATAATAATTTCACTTAACATTCAAAAACAAAACAAACATTTGTACACCTATGAAGAATTCATACAAATATTATAAACGCCAAAGTCTGTCTATCTGTTCCTCATTTACGGCCAAATCGCTGGACCGAACCATTGAAATATAATGTGATGATAAAGTTATAGGTTCCAGATTAACATAGGCTTTTTTTAAAAAATCGACCACCAAAGGACTATAATGGGAAAAAAAGTATTTTAAAGTCGGCAACCAAATAGCTAGTAATAAAATAATGAAGCAGTGGCCACACGAAAGCACTCATTTTTTAATAATAACTTTCAATAGCTTTTATGCCATTTTCTTTATATGTCGTATGATTCTTGAGTTTGTTATATTTTTAAGTGCACGAGTGCGTATTCGAAAGTTTCGGGTCTCGTTTTAATTAAGAACAATTGTCAGAGCCACTCCTCACATTCTCAGTTGATGCTAATTAGTAGGTTGCCATAAATAAGGCATTGGGCAGACACACGACTTTTGTAGTGGATTTTACAGCAACGACAGAGTAATAACATTTTTTATTAAATTTTATGGCATATAAAACCAGCCAGCAAAAATTAAAGCTTTATTTTTATGGATTGTTGAAACCATTATAACACGAAATATTATTGTAAAACTAGCTGTTGCCCGCGGTGTAGCCGTTGCGTTGCGGGCTTAATGGTCCTACAAAAACAAATTTTCGGGATAAAAACTATCCTATGTTTTAATCCAAGTTACTCTCTATGTGCGTTCCAAATTTCATGTAAATCGGTTCACCGGTTATTGCGTAACAAAAAAAGAAAAAAAAATACAAACTTTCGCATTTATAATATTAGTAAATAATATAAAAAAGTGTACTATCAGTTACTTAAAAAGTTAAAACGTGTATTTTTTGTTAATAATGTCTTTTATTTTGTTTATAAGCATCTATTCGTATTAATAAACCATTCCAATGTTACTAAAATCTATTACTTACTTTTAATTATAGATATATTTGCAATTACTTTTTAAAACATAAAATTAAGATTGAAAATATAATGCAATATCAAAAAATGTAATAAACGATCTTTCGTTATGGCCAAATCATATAGAAAATAATTACTTACATTAAAATTATTTTAAATGAATCTTATTCTTTTATAATTGTAAAACACTTTCAATGTATCGTTATTTAAAACATATGTCACATGTCTACCAGTTAGTGGTTTGTAAATATTTCATTTAATTTACTAATAAATACCATCAAACTATTACATAACAAATCGTTATGAGAAAAAACATTGATTAAATTTTATTTATACTAAATTGTTACCATGTATAAACTTAACCAAACAAGAGAGAAGAGGGGAAACTAATGGTTAGGAGAGTTTTGCACGCAAATGTATTTGGCAATACAAAGTTTAACTGGCCTTTTTAATCACTAAGCCCAAATTACCGTAATGGGTTATTTATTAAATTTCGCGTTATGATCCGGGTCCTCTGTGTAGAATCTTAGTGCCAGGTAGTTCGCAAGAGGCGAACCCAAACCAAATAGACCACGCGATATAGCGTGTGCACCAACTTGCACGGGTAAGGTATCCACTGCCATTCCTATTCCTGCCACCTGACAGTGTCGTGTTCCGGTCTGAAGAGGAAGGGTAGCCGATAGTTTATGCCTAACATTCCAACAGGCAAAACCATAGCGACGAACCTATTACATCTACGGTATCTATAAGTTCTCCCTTACTATCAGGAGATCCTAGTTCTTAAGATTTTAAACTTAAATCGTCGCGTATTAATAACATTTTTAATTATTTATACGGGATACTCACGATCTCTTTTCATTTTATTTGTCGATATTTCGGCCTATTTGCATAGGCCGTGGTCACGACGGGCCTTTGGACGAGACTGCGGCGGCGAGCTGTAACTTTTGACAGGAGGATGTACAGACAGATGAGCCTGTCAACCCTCCGTCTAATTTTTCTTTTTTGAACGACCTTGTCACTATCATTTCTGGGCACTATATCGCGACACACAACACTAACTATGTCCCTACACTTTACGGCACTTTTTGTAATTTTAGCCCGGCACCGACCAACAATTGGATCCCCTATTTTCTTTTGGGCAGAAAATATAGTTTTTATATTGTATATTACAAGTTTTTTGGAGTAAGCACTTGTACTTATCCACTGTATACTTTATTTAACACTTTTTGTTACTTTCTAGCCAACCGGTTTCACTTTTTACAGCATCATCAGGGCTTTGAAACTAAAGATAAAAAGGACTTTTTTGATTTAACGTTCAATACCTATTTGGTTAGATGTTACTTTTTAAGTTACTTTTTTTTGTTTTGTTTTTTTTTTATATTGTATTTACGTGCCAAGAGTCTGCCAATTTTATCCGTTATGCCACAAGGTATGGCAAAATTGCTGTGCATCGCTCGACAGTACTACGACTTCTAGGTTTGTGCTGCTGTATTTTCCATCTCGGCACATGACCGTTTCGGCATAACACCCTAGCAACATGTCTCAGCTCCTCTTCCAGGTGGTCTTGATCACAAATATCGTAGGCCCGCTTCGTCAATGCTGTGACTACTGACGTCAAGTGTTTTGGGTGGTGATGTGATGCTCCGTGTAGGTATCTGTCAGTATGCATTGACTTTCTATACACCGTGTGACTAAGAGTACCATCGTTGCGAGCTTTAATTGACACATCAAGAAATGATAACTTCTTGTCATGCTCCAGTTCAAAAGTAAACTTCATCTTCGGATGAATGAAGTTCAAATGAGCTACATAGGACTTAACCTGCTTATTCCCGTCTCTGACTATCGCATGCATGTCGTCGACATATCTTTTCCAAACATTAATGCACGTAGGCCCAGTAGCTATGGCCATCTCTTCAAAATGCTCCATCCATAAATCAGCTACTACTGGGGCCACTGGACATAGCCACACCATCGATTTCAAAAAAATACTGACCATTATATATGAAATACCCAGAACGAAGACAGTTCTCTAGTAATCTTATGTAGTCAGTTGAGATGTTATTATCAATTAAAAGCTGTTTAATCACTCCTAGACATTATAGGCACATTCGTAAATAAAGATTCTACATCAAAGCTTACCATCGTGTCTCCGGTTTCAAGCCTCAGGCTTTCCAATATATCCACAAAATGCCACGAGTCTCTAACAAAAGATGTTGTGTGTCCTACTAAAGGCTGCAAAACCTTCGCAAAATCTTTAGCCAAATCATAGGTTGGTGGCTAACTATAGGTCTTAATGGAACACTCTGCTTATTAACCTTAGGTAAGCCGTAAAGTTTAGGTGGTTGCATTGCACGAGATCTTAGCAACAATTTACAAGAACCTTCACATATAGCACTCCGACACTCATGAATCAATTTCCTTGTCTGACACATCACCTTTTTAGTGGGAACATGATCAACTTTTTTATATGTTAAATCATCACTTAACAAGTTTTTAATTTTGGCATCGTATTGAGGATGACACTCGCATTTCCTTTGTCAGCCTTTAAGACAATAACATTTTTATTTTTCCGTAAATCAAAAATTGATTGCCTTTCTTTCTTAGTAATATTTGAGCAGGGGGGGGGGTTACAGTGCCTGAGAATCATAGGAACTTCCTGTCTTAGCAACTCAGCGTCATTTGGTGGTATTTTATTATATTTGGTGGTTTTTTATTTGATATAAAATAAAAAGAGATCGTGAGTATCCCGTATAAATAATTAAAAATGATCATAGTGCTTGTATTGTCAGCTGTCTTTTGTCATAAAAAAATGTTCATGTTTCTACAGAGATTCTAGACTTATTTGGCAATACTTATCAAAAGCAAAGTTTGTGAGGGTATTTCGTGAAAAGTGAAGAAAACAAATGATTGTCATTTCCTGTCCTTTTGTGTAAACGCCTTACTAGCTATATTATTCAAAGTGAAATATGATGTACGTGAAGATGAATCTGATTGCTAAACTAACTCAATGATATACAGCGTGTTCAGATAGCATTGTTCAGGTCTTTTATACAGAAAGATTTATATTCTTGAATGACATAAAACTTCCAACAATGTAAAGAAAACGAGAAAGAAACTAACCAATAATATGATAAGAGCCTTCACATACTGACTCTGAGCAGACTTTTTCATAATAAGATATACACGTCGCGTATATACGTTTTTTACGATATTGGAAGGCAAACATTTTAAGATATGGTAAGAAGTGATAGCGCAATTATAAAAAGTAATATTAGCTCAAAATAAGAAGATTATTTGCTTTTAATTTTATCGCCTCTGGACTAGAATGCATGAGGTCCCAGTTCGGTCAACAAAAAGAACATTTGGTTTTTCCAATTTTCTAATAAAAAAAAACGTTGCTCGGGATTGGATATGTGCCCGGACGGCGATAGCTTGCACCTACTACATTGTGCCTCTGCCTACCCTTTTCGGGGATATGGGCGTCAAGATACTTTTTTTACGATTTTATATACTGTGATGTTTTATTTTACAAGACATGGAAAAGGTATACGGCTCTTCTGATGATTATAGACAACAGTAGGCTACAGATATCATAGATGTTATAGGTGCGTCACTGTCCTATGGCTAGACGGTGTAAGACCTAATGCTGTTGGCTACTCTACCTTAAGGATCAGAAAATGACGCTGTTATTGTGGAGACAGGTTTGGGGAAGGCAGTAAAATTGATGCAAAGCTTCTACTTTGTTGAAACCAAAAACAGGGGACTGGGAAAAGATGCTTTAGTAAAATGAAAAATTATGTATGAGCAGAATGTATATGTGAAAAAGTTGTTACAAATATATTTAAGAATACAACATATTCTAGCGCATTGTGGTGTTTAAATATTTAATTAAATTTAAAGAAATTAAATATTTATATGCATTTTAACATTTAAATCACAGCACTTATTTATATTTTTAAAAGATATTTTATTTATTTATATTTTTAGTAAGCTTCATAATATATTACAAATAATTTTAAAGGTAGATTAATTTTAATTCTATCTACTGTACACTAGCACTGTTTCCAACCCCAGCCAGTCAGGAGAAAAAGACAAAACAAACTCCCCTGCAACCAGGCGGGTTAGTCACTACATAGTATTTAACAAAGTCACTTCCTCTGTCCATATGTCCCTTTGTATGCTTAAATCTTTAAAACAACACAACGGATTTTGATGCGGCTTTTTTAATAGCAAAAGTGATTGAAGAGGAAGGTTTGTATGTATATTTTATACCTGTGCGAAGCCGGGGCGAGCTGCTAGTATTATATAATCTCCTTATAAAGCAATTTGTATATACAAAACTTTTGCGATTCGGCAGCCTCGTTACCCCTCTTTCTCATTCCTTATTCCGTCTACGTTTACAATGCTTACAAAATATGGGTCAGTTCGTTGTTGGGCGAATTTACCCTGGCGCTAACTTTGGGAATAATCTCCCTGTATGTGTTTTGAATTCGAAACTATGAATGACAGACCGAGTTATAAACGTCAGACTGTTTGTAATTTCTTTACGTTGGTATCACTAAAATAGAAATAAAAACATCAGTTTTTGAACACATATTTTTGAAATAGTAATATCTATGTGTCGAAACCAGTTAATAACTGCAACAAAATCATGATACGTGAATACGAGCTAGCCTAGCGTCTAATCTATACTTATAATTAGAATAATTAAAAGTCTTTTAATTTAGGAGTATTTTTTTTATGTTGTACTAGATTAAGGGTTTATATTTTATTAATATCAGGATGATCTTCAAATTCAAATTATTCTTTATTAGGGGGGGTTACGAGCTGTTGCTCAAAAAATTTCTTATGAAGTGAGATAAGCTTTGATTATAATATCAAGTTTAGTAATAATAATAAGATTTAATTTTATTCAATTAAATTTTTATCAAGTAAATATATGATTTATAATAATAATATTACCTTTAAGAATATGTTTTTTATCTTCATTAATAGCTGAGACTAATCGTACTCCTTTTGATTTTGCTGAAGGTGAAAGTGAATTAGTTTCTGGGTTTAATACAGAATATAGAAGAGGAAGATTTGCTTTAATTTTTTTAGGTGAATATTCTAATTTTGTTTATAAGAATATTATTAATATTCTATATCTATTATAATTAAAATAATTAAAAATCGATTAAATAAAGTAATACAATTAAATCTGTAAACAAAATATTAAAAAAATAACGATTGCTCTATCCTTGCTTTGCTTTGCTTTATTCTTGGTTTGCTTTATACATGACTAAATAGTATAAAACAAATTCACTTCCTCTGTCCCTATGTCCCTTTGTATGCTTAAATCTTTAAAACTACGCAACGGATTTTTTATAGATAAAGTGATTGAAGAGGAAGTTTTATATATGTACGAGTATCTATACTAATATTGTAAAGAGGAAATGTTTGATTTTTTGTTTGTTTGAAATGAATAAGCTCCAAAACTACTAGACCGATATCAAAAAATCTTTCACCCTTAGAATGCTATATTATCCGTGAATGACATAAGCTTTGTTTCATCAAAATCGGTATATTAAAAGCCAAGTTATGCAGGCGAAGCGGCGTGAAACTTCTAGAATATTATACCGGTGCGAAACTGACGGGCCGCTAGTTTCGTATAAAATCGTAAAAGCGTCAAAAAGGGTGTTAAAATTATTTACAAGGATCCGTCAGACAATAATAAACTGTAACATTGATAACATTGCAAATTAGCTTTCTAAAGTACATAAAGTAAACAAAACTTTAACAATTTCGGCAGCCACGTTATCTGTTCACTTATTCATTGTTATTACGTCTGTCTACAACGCTTATAAAATATGGGCCACTTCATTGTAGGTGAATTTGGTCTGACATTAACTTTGGGAGTAATCACTCTGTATGTGGCCTGAATTTATTATGAATGACAATTTGGAGGGTAAATGGGAAATGTGTTATTTGTTGACTAGAATGATATATTTAATAAAAAAACTTAACTATTTAATAAGCAACAAAACTTTTACTGTTTCACGTATATAGCTTCATTACATAGTATAACACCAAAGTCGCTTTCTCTGTCCCTATGTCCCTTTGTATGCTTAAATCTTTAAAACTACACAACAGATTTTGATGCGGTTTTTTTAACAGATGAATTGATTGAAGAGGGAGGCTCATGTGATATTTAATACTCGTGCGAAGCCGGAGCGGGTCGCTAGTAACGTTATATAAATAGGCCAGTGGTTCCACTTTTTCTATCGTCAGATTATCAGAGCTAAAAATTGAAACTACCCAAGTTTACTACCGAAGTAGTTTAACTTTTGGCCCCGATGAACTTGTAAAAAGTGAAACCTGTAGGCTATTTATCCTATTAATATTATAAATGCGAAAGTTTGTAAGTATGGATGTATGGATGTTTGTTACTCTTTCACGCTCGAATGGCTGAACGGATTTGTCTGAAATTTGGAAGACAGATAGATTGTGACCTGGATTAACATATAGGCTATTTTTAATCCCGAACGCACACCGGGTTTCTGTGAAAACGCGGGCGAAGTCGCAGGTAGCAGCTAGTATCAAAATAAATTGTTAGTGATAGTTAAAACAGTGCAACTGCTTTACCAAGCTCCGAGGATGGAGAATATGTTATATGTGATGATGACTAGTTTGTCTCTATTAGAAACTAATACAATTTCTGAGTCTGCTCCAATATTGTTATTGTGGCAAATACAAAGTGTCAGAATTCGCAAAGATAAAGACGTAATCATGAAATAACTCAAATTTTAAATAATCCTAAAATTATTCCATCCATTCCATTTTACTGTCACAGCCTTTTTATTTTTTTTGGTTTGGCTGGATAAAATTTCTATAGTTAGAGATAAGCTCGCCTGTTGTACATTTTTACTGTTCCTGTATTTTTAACGTTTTTGCTTTTTGTGTGCAATAAAGTATTACATAAAATTTTTCGATACCCTCCAACAAAGGCTATCTGTAATGTTAGAAAGCTTAGTCAGTTTTGAAACGAAAAAACCCCATTGACATCGGTTCGTTAGTTTAGGAGCTATGATGCCATAGACGGACACACATACTCACAAACACATGCAGATACGTCAATCTTATGGCATTTCCAACGGGATTAATAATTTATTTAGTATTTTATGTAAGTAAGCCTCTGTGGTCTAGCGATCCAGGTGTTGGACTTGACTGCAAGAGGTCCCGGGTTCGAATCTCGGGTTGGGCAACAAAAAGAAAATTTGGTTTTTCCAATTTTCTAATAAAAAAAACCGTTTCTCGGTATTGGATATGCGCCCGATTGGCGATAGGCTTGCCACTTATCACATTGTGGGACTTAGTTTCTTCAGCTAGTCGTGGGTGCCCTGGATGTGCCTCTGCCTACCTCTTCGGGGATATGAGCGTGAAGATACTTTTTTTTTATGTAAGAAATTTAAACACTTTCTGACTTCAATATTGCCTTGTCATTGAATTAGTAGTCATACTTGACACAGCATCTGATAATTTTTTTTATACAAAACTATAAATCTTCATTTCAAGGTAGTTCCTAAGAAATATGTTTTTGAAATTTTATCCTGAAATTCAAAGACCATAATTAGTAGAGAAAACATATGTTATTTTTTATATGTATTATTTACTTTTAGTAAACAAAAATTGAACATTTAGTTTTATATTTTTTTATACTCTTTACAAGGTTTTGTTTCCCTTTTAGCCGACGTCGAAAATTTCTTGATTTTTTTATTCAACTACCTAGGACTACTATAAACTTTTTAATCTATATTTTTTTATCAATTTTGTACTATTTTTAAAAAATAATTACTAATCTAGTTACTTCAGTATGTAATCACCTTTCCGCCGGAACTTATGAAGTTATTAGCATTATATTCCTAACTAGCGGCCCGCCCCGGCTTCGCACAGTTATGAAATATACATGTTAACCTTCCTCTTCAATCACTTTTTCTATTTAAAAAAATGCATCAAAATCCCGTGGGTAGTTTTAAAATACAGCATACAAAGGGACATAGGGACAAAGGCAGCGACTTTGTTTTATACTGTGTAGTGATACAGTGAATTATATGCGGAAACAGGCTTTTAACAGAATTGACATAATGTTCTTCAGTTGACCAGACGGCAGGTAATTTTAACTTTTACTAAACTTACTTTTGTTACAAAACCTTTTTAAGATATCAGTAATGCTATGAATTGCTTTCATAATTCTCTAAAAGTAGACATAAAGAGACTAGAGAATGCCTTTGGAATGAAATCCGTCATTGTACTACACTTTCATAATTATTTTTTCTGACTTGGAGCTTTTTAGAAGCTTGTAACAAGAAAAAATAACATTTATAAAAAACTTTTATTTGATACACGTATCTTTACGCTAAGTCCCTTATGGTGTAGGCAGAGAGTTTCGATCGCCAAATCTCAAGATCCTGGCAGACCTGCCTGGCCTTTTCATACAAACACGCAGAATTCGGAGGCTCCTGACGCCTTCGGATAGCACCCGAACGATTTGATTGTGGAATATCAGCCTTGGTCTCCCCGGGTACCTACATCCATCCACATTCGCATTATATATCTGCTTTGTCAATCTTTCATCTGTCATTCTTTCTGCATGTCCGAACAAGCGAAACACGATGTATTAGTAAAACTATAATGAAAATATGAAAATACGGTTAAAAGAAATTTGAAAATAATAGAACGTTGGAAATTGTGGAAGCTATTGCAGACGCGGATGGGATTATTAAATTATTTTAACTCTTGTATGATGCATTCATTATTTTAATGTAGTACTAGATTTAAAGAATATTTTTTAATTAAGTAAATATTAAATATACTTAAAAAACTGCAAAAATCTACAATACCTTACATAAACTAATTACTAAAGCATAAATGATATAAAAAAAGAAAGCTGGGTGCATTTTTTCATTTTAAGTTTAAACATTTCTTGATAATATCAAATTCTTAATAAATATTTTGATGTTATCATGAAATTAATTATTTTTATTTAAAGAGTGATTATATTTTATAATAACTCTAAAAATATTATATGACAGATAACACACACTACAAAACACACAAAAACATTATGTGATAGTAGAGGTTTTATAACTATACTACTTTTTATAAAAATGTGCAAAAATAGTGACTATTTTATATTTATAATCTTAGTGTTTATATTAAGTGTACTTATATTTTAAATGTTTTAAACCAGTCTTAATTGGTGATTGAATCTAGTAAACTAAACTATAAGCAAGCTTATATTTAAGCGCGTTTTTTATAAGTGCTATTTTTCTAAGATCTAACTTTCTAAATTGATCTCTATGTTGTCATTATACAACCTCTTCCTACCATTTTTGAAGGAGATAGCATGGAAAAAGAATCCATAGTTAAGAAACACCAAGGAAACAGGAAAGACAGTTTTTCACTTCACTTCAAACACTTGATACACTTAGCTAATTTAACATCTGAATGCGTGCAAGATTTCAATGTGTAAATGTACTTTGACGTCAATAGGACGTGATTATTCAGTTTAAATTGTATTTGTTATTAATATTTACTTATAATATATTGATTGATCATTTCATTTACACGTTATTTTTTTATTATTTCAGTATACATTTTTATTATTGTTGCATAAAACATCCAAAAACCCTGTTTGGGTTTGAACGGATGTAGCTTTTCATCATAACCCAGTCACTCGAATATTGTATCCCAGAGGTTCCCAAACTTATTTCATGTAACGCCCACTTTGAAAATCAGTTGTTTTGTAGCGCCCCCCCCTCGTTTTTTTCTTGTCAATAACCTCAATAACATATTTGTTGCGCCTAGTTTAAAAAAAACATTTTTTTCAAGATTTATACCGCCCCCCTCTAGGCTTCCAGCGCCCACAAGGGGGCGTTATCGCCCACTTTCGGAAAGGCTGTTGTATCCTATTTTGCCCGTGGTTTAACCGGAACGGTAATAACTACCACACACAATGATTTTTCTATAGAACACTATCTGCTCCGGTGAACTTCGTCCCATCCATTCTGTTTGTATGGGAAAATGTAATTTTTGTTAGTTTCCTCGCTGATGAACGAAATAAAATGTACCCTATGTTTTCATATATGTCTACATAACACTTTAATTCGGTTTAGCTGTTTTTGAGTTATATTATATAGTGTAACTAATACGACTTTCTTTTATATACTAACTATTTGACCGATAGTGGTAAGGTGTTGCGTAAATTTTTAATTACAATAATAGTGGCAGGAATATACAACGCGATCTAAATCGGTCAAGTCGTTCGGGAGTTTTATCAAATTTAAGTGGTAAAAAACAAAAAAAAAAAATTTAAGGCAACAACACACACGAAATGACACCCATCCCTTTTTTAAAAGTCGTTCGACAACGGGGTGAAACAACAAGATGTACCTGCGACAATTTTCACAAAATTTGGTTCCATTTCTGCTTTCTGCTGCTATTACATTTGCAAAATAAGAGACAATTTGAAATGAACATTGAAATTTAGGCCTTTCAAAATTAACGCTTTATTTATGTTGCTTCGTTGAAAATCCTTATTTTTTAGTAGGGGGTTTTTATTTGATTTAGGAATGTGACTGAAGGTTTCCCAAAGTGTATTGCATCGATATTTTTTATAACAACTATCGATTTCATTTGTATCGATACGTCGTATAGTAATGGTATCGCACGCTTTTTTTTATCGGCATACGATTTAATAAGTGCATGTCATTACAGTATTCTTGATATTTTATATAGTACATATGTGTTAGTTACACAAATGTTAGTTATGAAAAAAAAAATTCATTAAGCACTAGCTGTCCCGGCGAACTTCATTACATATGTTCAGTTTGTATGCTTGACTTGACTTGAACAAATAATTCGATACCAAAATTAGCCAAATCAATTAGTATTTTCGAGTTTTAGTGAGACTAACGAACAGCATAATTGATTTTTATATATAGTTAGATAGGAAAAAAAATGTTACAAAATACAAGTGTGTTAGAAAATAAGAAGTTTCAAAAATTGTCACCGACCCACTGTTGAAACAAAGCAAACATAATACACATTTTTAAAGTAAACTCTTGTACTTTTCCACAATACACTTTACTTAACACTTTATATTACGCTATCGTCCACCCATTTTACTTTTCATAGCATCATCAGGGCTTTATAACTGTCACCTTTTTAATATTTTTATAGCAACTAGTGGTCGCCCATTGGTCGAAATTCAACCATAATAAATTTTAATCTCTTGTAGATAAGAACGCCATCTTCATTTCTCAAAACCAACTTTATTGTGCGCTATCTGTGATCTTTTATCTTTAATTTAATTATTATCAATATATTTGTTTGTGTGTGTTAAATGCATGGTAGTGTGGATAATGTTTTATTTATTGATTTAATGTACTTTATAAGCATTACTATTGAAAAATATTAGCGGTCTGCTCTTCTCCTACACATAAACTATATGTGTGCCAAATTTTATGCTCCTGCGTTAGCGCAATTTTCGTAAAAAGAGGTCCAAAGTTATGGCATCACGTATCAATATATAGATTTTAACAAATCCGTTCTAATAATTTTAACAGGCGTTGTGGATTTAACTTATGATTTTTTAAAAGTGTGGAACCGGCTAGAGATAAAAGATGTACAAAAGACACTGAAGTTTCTGCAACTAATAAATAACGCAGTGATAAATTTCAATTATGCCGTGTTAGTCGGTAGTGTGTAGAATATACATCTCTGCTAGTCAGCTCGTAAACGCCAAGAACAGATTAAAATATGGTCATCACCAAGAAGTCCACTGGTGGTAAAGTGATGTGCAGCAACTTACCCGGGTAGGGCTCCGTCGCCTTACCTATTCCTGTCACCATAATGCTATGTTCCAGCACGGAGGATAGAGTAACCTGTAGACTTACTCAATTCGCATAAGCGTCCTGGCTACAGAACAGCCGCGCACCTGTTACATCTATGGTGTCTACATACTACGGTTGTTTCTTACCATCAGGAGACACATGTGCCGGTTTTCTGAACTTTTACTTAAAAATGTATGTTAATACAACTTTTTTATTAGAATACGTCCTGAACGTATTGTATTATTCGTATATACTATAATATTAAAAATGTGAAAGTTTGACTGTTTGTTTGTTTGTTACTCCTTCACGCAAATACTGGTAAAGCGAGTTTCATGATATTTGGCACACACATATAAGGTAACTTGGATTAACACATTGGATAGTTGTTATCCTGAAAAAATGTTCCTGTGGGATCATTAGCCACGTGGGCAATGCCACGGACAACAGCTAGTCGTCGAAGTATATTTAAAAATGAATCCACATTTCTGGTGTTTGTCCCATCACACCTGAACGGATAGACCGATTTTATGGTTTTTATGAAAAGAAACACCGGGAAAATTCAGGGAATTTGGGATAAACAACGTGTATATACATACCAACTGTTAGTTGCTGTTAATGTCAAGCGATAGGAAGTAGGGATAAATAAATATATTTTATCGATACTCCTATATCGATATTACAAACTGCCGTATCGTATGGGACAACCCTTTTACGACAATACCAGTCTCCGGTGGTGGATATTAATTAAGATTAACGGATTAATTTGGATTTGGTCGCTTTGTTCGTTAAAGGGCTAGCACACACGAGTCACTACCCGTCAATCAAGAAGTTCAGAGAAGCTTTTGCAAAACGATATCATTTGTCTGTATTTCTCTCCACAAAAGCATAAAACTTAATTTGGATTTAGATTAGTTTCATTTATTTGCTCAGAGATATCTGTGTTTTTATTTTGTTGCCGATAACTTAACCTAACCAAAAAGTAAGCAAATTATATGCTTGTGTTATGGGTGTTAATCAACGATTCTAGTACATAGAAATACTTAAATAGATACCAGAATAAATTTAATAAGCACCCAAACCAGGAAATGCAGACATCTAAATGTTTATCACACAAATGCCTGCCCCTACTATCAATACGTCATCCGCCATTGCGAATTTACTTGACGTCACTTTATTGGCATCAATATTTTATTTCATTTCCATTTCAAAGGGGTCATTATAGTAATGACAAATGGTCATTTTGTAACGTTCGCTATGTTTGATTTAAAATAATATCATTTTTTTAGTAATAAATATTTAGTAATAAAGCAAAGTTTTATTTCAGCTGGCCATTGGATAATGGGTTTAATAGGCAGCCAGACCCGGAAATGCAGATATCTATATGTTCATCATACAAATGCCTGCCCCCGTCGGGTATCAAACCCGTGCGTTGATCGGTGTAAAATCTGAATCATCCCAATCTTTAAAATAGAGATCGTCACTGATATTTTAATAAAGTGGCAAAATCTATCACGTGACCATCGTAAAACCAGCGCTTGGATACCATAAGTTTAGCATGTGGTTGAAAAGGCAAAGCAGTATGAGCTAGTGAAGTGTACCTAGGGTCAAAACATAGGTGATAGTGCGTAAAGTTCACATTTATGTGTGATTATGTCTAAGGAATGAAAAAAGTGGACTTAAAACTACAATTTTTAAAAAAATTGTTTTGTGACAAGCTTTTATTTTTTAGTCTTTTATTCATAGTAAGGGAGTTTAGAAATACTTTTAAAACGGGATAGGATAATGTTGGGAGCATTAAGAGTTGCTTTGAGCACCTTAAGCCACATAATAAAATTACATAATATTTCATTGCCATTAGCCAGACATATTTACATTACAGTTATTTGTTTTAAAGATTTGGAGATAAACAGCCAGTTTCCGAAACGCTAATCAATTTCAATTTACAATTTATTGATTCATAACAGCTTCTTAACATAATTTCTGTCTAAACTTCTAAACCGCATCGAATAGGATAGCTGTTTCACAAGAGTTCGGTTGAGATTACAATACTAGACTTCCGCCCGCGTGGAATTCCCACGGGAGTATTTAATCGGGATAAAAAGTACTTCATCACCGAAGAAAGCTCGGGTATGAGTACACAGATTTTGATGAAATTATGTCTGTATGTCTTACGAGTTTATGTTGCACCTTTATTTGTAACCATATGCTTATCTTTGATGTAATAAATAATAATAATAATCTGACCAAATTTCATAAAAATCCGTTCAGTAGTTTCTGCGTCATTGACGGACAAACATACAAACAAAGAAACTTTCACATTTATAATATCCGTGTGATTAAAAAACTTATTATAAAGAGATATTTCATTTAATTTACAAACTGATTGACGTTACTAACTGACTGACTGATGATCTAGATATATAATAAATCGTCAAGATTAAGCGGTTTATCAGAGCTATGATGAATAGGAAAATCTTTAAAGGTCTAAAACCACGTCCACGAGGACGAAGCCATAGGCAGCAGATAAACAATAAATTTATGACAAAGCTTGCAAAGGGTCTTCATAATATCAAAAAGAGCCGCTCATAATTTTTTGTCCTAAAAAGGGCAAAGCCGGATATTAGATACTTAAACTTACAGAACATAATGTATTCTTAATGTGGTTGGACTAAATGGTTTACCTTTTTAACGATCTAGTCATTTGTTAGTCCAAAATAACGACGGAAATTTTATAACAATAAAAAAACATATTATTTTTATCACTTTTCCCGTGCTTAGGATAAATTTCCAACAATAAAAAGTTGAGAGGTGTCAAGGAACACCCGGATGGAACGAAGCATATATATTTATTATTTATTATGTAAAAAAAAAGTATCTTCACGTCCATATCCCCGAAGGGGTAGGCAGAGGTACAACCAAGGCACCCACGACTAGCCGAAGACACTAAGTCCCACAATGTGATAGGTGGCAAGCCTATCGACAACCGGGCACATTTCCAATCCCGACCAACATTTTTTTATTCGAAAAATCCAACTTTCTTTGTGTTGGCCGACCCGGGATTCGAACCCAGGACCTCATGCAGTCAAGTCCAACATCCGGACCGCTAGACCACAGAGGCGACTTGTACTTGTACAAAAAATCTGTATATACTGAACAAAAATAATCGTCGCAACACCACACTGTTCATTGCGAAATACATGAACTGCGCACGCCGCACACCTTACAGCAAAAAGTGTCGTTACAACTTTTCGTGAGAATTTTTTTCGTCTAGCCCCCATTCTCAACGCGCGATAAGGAACTTCGTTCCAATTAAAGAAAAAATATACTCGAGACAGGGATCGAATCCGTTACATTTGTCTCTTGTTTAATCTGTGACCCTCGTTGATCGAGCGGGTAACATAACCGCCTAACTCCACCGACCAACTTGAGGCTCGGGTAAGACTCCTGACGGGGGCATTTGTGTTTATTAAATTTAATCTGGTATTTATTTAAGTATTCCTATGTATTAGTTGGCTAGTGCTCCATAACGCAAGCATGTAGCTCGTTTACTTTGACGCATCGACCATACATATCGTCAATGCTTTGACGTTACTTAAATTTATGCGACTTATCGAGGGATAATTATTTATTTAATTGGGATAGTTAAAAATCATGTAAATGGCATTTAATGTTATATTACGGAATGTTCACAGATGGCGTTACTTTGGCGTAACTCTTAAGTATCTTCACGTCCATATCGCCGAAGAGGTAGGCAGAGGCACAACCCACGACAAGCCTAAGACACTAAGTCCCACAATGTGATGGGTGGCAAGCTTATCTCCAACCGGGCACATTTCCAATCCCGAACGACTTTTGTTTTTATAAGAAAATAGCAAATACGCATATTTCACAGTATTTTTAGTTGGATTAGTTTAATTAACCCTTGCATTGCAAATATGACAAATTTAACTACGAGATTAAGGTAAGCTCCAACAATGTGTTATTCCTGCCGCCATAACGTCAGTGCTTGCCGTTCATATGTTCTAGTTAGGAGGATAAGGTAGCCGGTAAACTTGCTTTTGCTCAAGGCCTAATATCCCGGCCGCAGGTTGGCTACGCACTATTACCACCTTTGGTGTCTCTAGATAGCGTGACTTCCTACCATCAAGATATCCACCTGTTTGTTTGCCTTCCAATATCATATAAAAATTTACGCACTTTCCAAGTAACACTTGTACTTTTCTACATTACATTTTATCTTAACCTTATGACAGATTCCCTGATGATAAAAATTCACACTACCTAGAGACACAAAAGACGATAATGGTGGATGTTAGGCCAGAGCAAAAGTAAGTTTACCCGCTATCTTGTCCTCTGAACCGGAACACGTCAACGGCTAGCATTGGACGTTATAGTGGCAGGAATAGGTAAGGTGGTGGTACCAATCCGGGCGAGTCGCTGCGAAACTCTACCATTTCATTATTTGAATGATACAAATTGAACTTCAAATGTAAGCCATGTTTTATCAAAGTTGCTCCAGCGTCGGGATTTACATTTAAAGCAGCCTTGTTATGTAATCTTTGTAATGAATGTCGGTAATAAATTATTACATAAAATTTTCGTTCAATCTAATCTTACTTGAACCACAGAATAAGTAATAGTGCCAAGGTACTTAAACTAAATACCTTTGAAGCAAGCTTTGGCATATGGATACAATAATTTTTAGTATTCATCAGTTTCAGTAGTTAGTATTGCAGTATTCAATTGACATGCAAAAGTACAGGGAACTAAACAGACAAGTCTCCAAGGCGTTGCGGACAGACCTGCGTGCCTTTAATACATTTCATATTAACCAAGCTATCGTGCATAATGAGGGCTCCATGGTGTTCGCTAGGGATTTGTCTGTTGGCCAGACCTAATTGATAAAACTGAAGACCGAAAATGGCACCGT
>NJDC01001818.1:246964-257153 GCA_002245475.1 Calephelis virginiensis | reverse complement strand
TAGATGTCAGCTGACAGTTCTAGTTTACCTACAATTCTTATTTTAACTTTTTTCTGGTTTTATGCGAAATCGGTCTATATTACATTCTTTTTATGATATTGATTGTATGAATTATCGAGGACAATCTCACTCAAGAAAATCACTTAAATTAAATTTACTTAATGTATAATTTATATGGATATAAAAGACAGATATAAAATCTTAGGCACCAAAATGAGCGTAGACCAGTGAATTTTATAGAATATCACTACATAGTATAAAACAAAGTCGTTTCCTCTGTCCCCATGTCCCTTTGTTTGCTTAAATCTTTAAAATTACGAAACGGATTTTGATGCGGTTTTAATAGATAAAGTGATTAAAGAGAAAGGTTTATATCTATATTTCATAACCATGAGAAGGGGGGGGGGCGCTAGTTGCAAGTTGCAAAATGCAAAAGACACCTAACCTTTCTTTATAAGTATCTAGTTGTTTTAATTTCCCCAATAGTTTTTCATCTGTGTTTTGTACATCAACATTTACGCACAGTCCCATTGTTATAAGTTCCCACAACCGCATGGCTGGATGTCATTCATCACAATCCCGCCTAATGGATAAAGTTTATAACTCGTACAAAAAATTCCTTTGTTAGATTATGAATGTTTTAACGTCATTTTTCAATATTTTACAATTCCATGATTAATTGTCATTCTTTGCGCTATCAGGATGACGTCATTTATCCAACGATATTGGTTTTCGCCTTCTGAAGCTGATATCTTAAAATTTTTTGTAACTATAGTCGTTAGGCTATTATTACTTTAAAAAAAGGTATCTTCACGCCCATATCCCCAAAAGGGTAGGCAGAGGCACAACCAGGGCACCCACGACTAGCCGAAGACACTAAGTCCCCCAATGTGACAGGTGGCAAGCCTATCGCCAACCGAGTACATATCCAATCCCGAGCAACATTTTTATCCCAAGCGACCAACTACTATCAGGCTATTATACCTTTTTTATTATATTGGAAGGCAAACAAGCATAAGGATTTCCTAATGGTATGAAATTCACCCCGCATAGAGACACCAAATGTGGTAATGGTGCGTTGCCAACCTGATGTTAGGCCTCGAGCAAAAGTAAGTTTACCGGCTACCTTACTGAAGCACTGACGTAATAGCGGGAGTCATAAGTAAGGCGGTGGTACCAATCCGGGAGAGTTGCTCCGAAACTCTTCCACCTAGTAGGATATTTTATTGAATCAGGCGTTACTTTTCGGAAATTCATTATAACAGATGTAAAATAAGCCTTCATTTTGCTAATTCCATGTGAGCAGTGTAAATGTTGTGGCAAATAGTCCTCTGAATGACACGGAATGTGACAAGTCTAACTAACATTCGCACCGCACACCTCCGCGACCAGATCACGAATAGAGTCCGAACACGGGAAACAAAACCACTTGTCACGTCCTTCGCCAACTTTGTCGAAGAACTCACCACAGAGAACACCAAATCTTACTCGAAGGACGTTTCGTCTCGACACCGAGGCATCCTCAGGAAATCAACCGTACGTCCCACACCGTACCGTACAAACGAGCGATGGCACATGAGTGACTTGCCGCCCCCTTTTTTTTGGAATGACTAATATGTTGCCAACCTCGCGGTTTTTACCACTTCACCGGATTTTTTGGCCCGAGCAGAGTGCTTAGTCCGAGATATCATTATTTAGATGGATTGGACTGTTCCTTACAACGCCAGCAACAAGAGCTGTTTCCAGAGAGACCGTACCTCGATTTAGTGCTGCGTTCTGGTTACTAGGTGGACTTAATGGAGGAATAGTGGCGGCTCGTCGCTCGGCGTTAGGCGCCGGGTGCGAGAGGTCTTCGTCACTGAGACCGGGGGTGACGGTGTAGTGTGGTGTCCTGTGAGCTAGAGTTGCTTGAATTGGGAGGGAGGCTCGCATTTGCCGCGGTTATTGGATCCGATAGGACGCGACGGGGTCTCCTAAGTTTGTCGGGCGCGTTTGCGGCCAGTGTGTAGTCCCACGCGGGTGCTAACACCGGGTTAGGGTGGGCAGCCGTTATTACAAAGTAACGTTCCGATAGCTCTTTGAAATTCTGCGCGGGAAAATCTAGGTCACGATGTAGGTCCTCATTGCGTACGTACCACGGACTACCGGTGGCAGTACGCATAAGCCTATTTTGGACTACTTGTAGCTTTTTAAGGTTGCACGGGTACGTATGTGCGAAGGCTACACTTGCGGAAGCTAAGATTGGAATAACACACGTTTTGTAAATTGTCACTTTGTTACGAAGTGACATTGTACTGTTTTTATTAATTAGATAATAGAGACGGCTAAGTACGAACTTAGCTTTGTTAGTAACACTTGTTATGTGCGGTTTGAACGACATATGATTGTCAAGAATAACCCCTAAGTATTTTGTTGATTTTTCCCAGGGAATTGTTCTATCGAACATATTGATGGTACCCGGATTACGATAGGGTCTCATCCGTTCGAATGGCCTGGTACCCCGATTAAAGTACACCGCTGCACTTTAATCGGGGCTTACTTCTATAGGCCACTTTCTGAACCAGTCGACCAGGAGAGTGGCCGCGCTACAGAGGGTTCTGTCTAAAAACTATCCGTTATGGCTAGTCGAGCCTTGTCGTCGGTGAAAAAGGCTACGTGGACGCGCGGCGGTCGTGGTACGTCGTTCGTGTACTGCTGTATTATAGCAAAGGTGAGAGCAACGAGCCCTGCGGCACACCATCATCTAGGGGCCTACTGCTAGATAGAGTACCTTTTACACGAAATCTGAATTTGCGATTTGATGAAATAGTCTCATATGATGAGTACTAGTCTGTCTGGCACGCCTATTTCATAGAACTTATAGATTAGGCCGTTGTGTCAGACCTTATTGAACGCCTTAGCCACGTCGAAGAATAGGGCTCCGGCTTATAGGGGACAACGTCTATTCAGGCCGTCTAGTATGTGCTCCTTGAGGCGGTGCACTTGATTTGTACATGAATGGGCTGCCCGGAAACCAAATGGCTCATCCATTAACAAATGTTTCTCGGCTACGACCGTCTAAAGGGGGGTGAAGATAAGACTCTCGTATATTTTGCCGAGTGAACTAATAAGACTACTTGCCGCCGCCTATATTGCGCTATTATATATATCAAACACCCCAATGTCAATTATTCGTAATCGCTTCACGAATCGATTGTGTAATTCTGTGCGACTGTCCTGGACACATTATTGTGTTTTATTCATACATGTACAAAATTGTTCGGACTATGAATGAGAATATACGCTGCGCTACTGACGCAAACATTTGCGATATTGTACAATTCGGCAGCTGAGACTTGCATTTGACGTTAAGATCGATAGTACAAGCTATTAATTGCGTTCATTTGACCGTTTATAATTTGCGAATCCGATAGATAACTATGTCGAGACTGCCACCCTAGGGTACTGATTATATATCTCAGTAGCTAACTTAAAATCGAAAAGTGTACATCAAATAGCTGTCAAATGACGTGTTTTATATTTGCTATCTCTAGTGACTAACAGAAATACAATAGATATAGCAAATACAAATGATGTCCTTTATCAAATAGCTGTCAAATGACGTCATTTGTGTTTGCTATCTCTATTGATCGCTGGAGATAGCAAATACAAAACACGTCATTTGACAGCTATTTGATGTACACTTTTCCATTTTGAGTTGGCCACTGAGATACATAATCAGCCCCCAGGTCTAGATATAGAAGCCACTTCTGTAAGCTATGGAAACATTTTAGGGAGTAATTTTATTGCTGAATTTTATTTATGATACTGCCTTACAATATTTTTAAGGTATTTTTTATGTTTATTTAAAGATGCCTCTAAGAATGTCACAATAACCCTTATTGTATTTTTGGACAATGAAAATGTAACACATGAAATATCCAACATGGGTACAAACGACCCACGATAATGTAGTATAAACCAACAAACGATATGGAACTTTATGATTGTTAGCATAAAGTTCTATTTTATTTGACAATATGGCAATAATGCTCGCCTGAGGGCTTTCATGTACAGCGTGTTACTTTTTATCTCTTGTTTAGTTAAGCCTTCATATATAATTAGGCATACATGTGCATATTACTTTAATGGTTTTAATTAAAAATATAGGCAAAAGGATTTCGTGTTAGGAAAATCCAGTGAGTCATGTTTCGTGTTTTTTTAAATAAATAAATAAATAAGCTTTTAAACATAACGCATTCCAAAATTTATTTCAAGTCGGAGGTAGGGATGAAACGATACCACTGGGGTATCGATACTTATACTCGATACTGGTATCGGTCGTCAAGTATCGATACTCACTCAGTATCGATCACAAAGTATCGATACTTACTTGTATGGAATCGTTTTTGGAAAAAAATGTTGGCATTCTTTATTGAATTATTCTAACATTAAATAATAATTTTTGAGTTACTCCCGATCATGAGTGTCGCGGGTATTTAAGCTCTGGTACAACACGTCACCTTCAAAATAATTTATGAAAAAAAGTCTGTTTTCGTAGTGCTGCTCAAGAAAATCAACATTTGTAAATGTCTTCAAGTTAATCTTTTTTCGGGCATAGGCAAATAAGCTTGTCAACTGTCAAGGCTGCTAACTACACAAAACTAAGATTAGGATACTTTCAAAAACTTCAATTTACAATAAACATTTTTTATCAATGTTAAAAGATACACATCCATTATTTTAATTTCCCTAAACCATAAAACTTACTGATATGAGTACTTTTAACCGATACCTACTCGATACTTCATTTTAATGAATCGATACTAAAATGTACTTGCTATCGGAGAAAAGTATCAAGTATCTACTTATTTTTACTCGTATCGTTTCATCCCTAGTCGGAGGCATTAACATACGACCTAAGTAACTCTTGAATCTCGTTTTCGTGGAAATTGGAAATTGCAATCAAAATTATCATTAAGAGTACTCTTGTATACGGTACTAGCGGATTATTAGCATTTAATTCTTTAAACATTTGACGAATCCCATAAAATAATTTTTTTGATAACTAAACGTTAACAATTCGTGAACGTTGTGTTAAGAGAATTTAAAATGATATATCTGATTCCAATTTCCAATTCGCATGAAATTGAGATTCAAAAATAACCCTACTGATGGTTAGAAAAATACACTTATGAATAGCAAAGATAAGCTTTAATTGTGCTTTACAAAACTATTATAAGTTAATTGATTGCCGCATCCCGAACCAAAACACAACAATGGCGAGTGACTATACTATAAATGAAATAAAAAAAATCATCAATACATACATAACAAATTTTAGTTCAATCACTTTTATTTCAAGACTGTCTGTAGGACTTGCCTTTGCTTCAAAAAGCGTAATAAATATTAACACATTTTACAATCGCCTTTGTGGTCGGGATAGGATATGTGCCCGGTTGACGATAGGCTTGCCACCTATCACATTATGGGACTTAGTATTCCTAATTATAGTTCGGCTAGTCGTGGGTGCCCTGGTTGTGCCTTTGCCTACGTAATGGGGCATGAAGACACTTTTTTTTTATTTTAAGAAAAAAAATCACATGTATATATTTAATACTTAAAACAATGGTAATGTCACCTTTTTTATTCAACCTATATTTTGTATGATGTTTTTTTATTCATTGAAATCTTTCACTTGCACGCATTCAGTTTTCCATCTTATTACTACTGTAATACAACTTTTATAAACAAACAATTAAACAATTTTGATTGGTGGTTTGTATAAGTTTCTTCTAATAAATTTTAATTATTAAATAAAGCAAAAAGAGTATCAAAAAGGAAATTTTATAATATCGATTATAAAGTTTTCTTATTGTAATTCATATGTCTATGTAATGTCTCGTAAGTTTACTTAGTCCATATATATTAAAAACAGAGACATTAAGCTTTGTTGAAAACTGTCTTACTACAAAAAAAAAATAGACGTCGGTTTAATTAAACACAATCCAAAATTGACATCCAGCCAATAACATGCTACAGGTTGATGACAAGTAGCTTAATATTGGTTAAAAATTTAATTTTAGACGGTGTTTAAAGAGTGTTTAATTTTTTGGCAATAAGACCTTAAACGTATAAAAACCACCAATATCAATCAACACCATTCAGTTTCACAACTTAACATCAAACACCTATCTAACGTTTTTTAACTAAAACAAAAAGAAAAAAAAAACTAAACTAAACAGTCACTTTGAATTACCAACTCACCAAGTTACTACTATGTTGCCAATTAAGGAAAATAATACTTACTTTTGTTGTTTAATTTAAAAAATAAAATTAAAATCTTATAACCATTTAAGATTCATTAAAAAAAATAATCAGATAAAATACTTTTAACTACTTACTTTGTATTAAAAGACTGAAAATAACATTTATCACACATTTAAAGGGTTACAAGATATATAAAAGTTAGATTTTTGTCGAAGTGACCGAAAATAAATAATTTGTTACAGTTTTTAGGTAAAACTTTTATTAATATCATACTTACGTTGTCATTTTTTTCTTTATTAAAAGTACTTTTGTGATAAAATAGTTTTGCTTACATGCATGTTTTTAGAAGTTGCTTACATGTTATTCACATATAGCAAGTAGGTATTTAATTATTTGCATATACTTAGTATAAACTGTTAGTTATTACAAAATTTCATTATTTTTCAGTTTGTTTTATATTTTTATACCTATTTACTAAATTATGTAATAATTTGGCAGCTTTTAAACTAATTTAATTACGAGTATTTTATTCAGCTGCTTAAACTTTAATTTATTTTGAATATTTATACAATTTGTTCAAAAAATAAAACTGCTTTAATGTATTTTTTCGGTTTGCTTAAGTATATTTTACAATTTTGTAAGCAACTTCTTGTAGAATTGCAAAATACTCACGGAAGGATGCGGTGGATGGTCCTGTCCCTTGACATTTTGCAGCTGTTTGTTGTGCGCTGTCGGTGTCCTTTCTCCTTGTGCTGTAGACGCACTGGCAACAGCTCCAGCACTACTCCCAGCCGGCGACTTCGCTTGCGGAGAACTTGTAGATGTTGTTCTGAGAGAAAGAAGAATTGTTTAAAAATAAGCCTTACTTTTTATCTGTTGTGGCGTAGTCAAATTCAAATTCATTTATTTGCAACATTACCCACCCTGTAAGGTCTTACATGCAACACATATAAAATGTTCCATTGAAGCGGCATGCATTTTACATTTCAATATAATAACAATTCAAAATGACAAAATTAAATAATTCTACAAATTATGTTTGACTTTGTTCATGATTTAAATAAGCTTTACTTATGGCTATTTATTATATTATTATTTCTTCCTCATAGCTATTGTGTATCTGCACATACGTTTGAAAATGCAAATGCAAATATCAATATTAATTGTAACCTTTATGAGATATACGTATCTACATTAAAAATATAAAACGGTTACAATCATGTAGATATACATCCTTATGTATATTGAAGTAAATAATGCACTTGCCTTAGTATATTATGTAGGTACTTTATATTTTACATGTACTTATTGCTGTAGTTATAGGAAGGTGACTTTTATTTGCTTGCATTAACTTTACGACATTATAGAATTCAAAAACATTAATTGTGGGTGTTTGGAAGTTTTACGTCCTAATTTTGTTGTATTTTTTTAGCAAAACTATTAATGCTTAATATAAACAACAAATATGGTACTTACTCAAGCTGCGCTCTGTGTTAGCGAGTACATGAAACAAAAAAGGTTTTTATTAGAATTGTAAGTATATAAAAAAAAGCTTTTTTTAACTACTAACTACTAACTAATAACTAGCTGCTTCTGCGAACTTTGTTTCATCTGTTCAGTTTAAGGGGAAAATTTAAATAAAGGGATAATAGGTATCCTATGTCCGTCTCCCCATCAAGGTTCAGCCAAAACCGTTCAGCCGTTTGTGAGTTCGCTACAAAGATGGTAGCGAGTACAATAAACTTGACAGGCCGTAAACTCGTGGTAAGGGCCCTGCTGCTCTTTAGTGACAGCAAATAGACCGGGCTGTCACTTACACGTTATTACAAGTTTATGTAATAATTGTTACCAGAATTCTATTAAAGTAAACTAATTTCAGGTGTGTGATACGAGTATATTTTTCCAACAAAACAAAAAGAAAAGAGTTGGTATTTCAAGACATGTCAATTTTTTTATTTTTATTGTTATGGTATTGGAAGGCAAACAAGCAGATGGATATCCTTATGATAGATAATCTCACGTTGACTGCAGAAACGAAAGGTTGTAATGGTGCGTTGCTGGTGTTAGGCCTCGAGCTAAGTAAGTTTATCGTCTACCTTATCCTCCCAACTGGAACACGTCAACGGCAAGCACTGACGTTATGGCGGCAGGAATAGGTAAGGCAGGGCTACTAATCTGGGTAAGTCACTCCGGAACTCTACCACCCAGTCAGATGTCACGGTGCTAGTGATGACAAGACAATGCTTGCCTTTTACGAGCTGCCTGGCAGGAAGACAGATGGACTATTCTGCAAAGGAGACCGGACCAACACGGGGATTAGTCTGTACATATCAACTTGTGACGTTTTTAATCAAAGTTTCCTAGGAATATATTAAAAGTCTGTAAAAATGTCATTTATTAAATGTTTTAGTAGCACTAAGCGTTTTTTGTCTCTTTCAATCACTACTGTCCAAAAAAGATAGCGATATCTCTAATAGGCTCTAAATTGGCAAGTGATACCAATTTTTATTCCTGTTTGATAACATAGGGAGATATAATGTTTAAGCTAGCGTACCTCCGCTTTTGGGTTCAAAGCAGAAGTGATGTCAGAGATGAGTGATATCACATCTACCATCTTTAAAACCTTACAATTTTCTTCGTCTCGAATTAATATGTAATAATTATAATAGGCGTTTACGTGTAGAAAAAAAACAGTGGGTACCCTAGGGGTGATTATGTATCTCAGTTGCCAACTCAAACTGCAAAAATGTACATCAAATGACGTCATTTGTGTTTGCTATCTCTATTGTATTTTTATTGGTCACTGGAAATAGCAAATATAAAACACGTCATTTCACAGCGATTTGATGTACACTTTTCCATTTTAGTTGGCAACTGAGATACATAATCAGCCCCCTGGTTAGGCTTCTTCCTCCACCTTTGGGGAAATGGACGTGTAGATACTTTTAACTTTTTTTTAAATAAAAATTAATATGTTAAATAGGATTACTGTTAAGAGTGTTAAGCAACTACTTGCCCGGGTAGGCATCCATCGCTTTACCTATTGCTCAATAGGCTTAACATTTTATAGTTTATTACCCGATTACAGGACGCACCTATAACATCTATGTTGTATAGGTCTCACAGTTGTCTCTTACCATTAGGAGAGTAAGGAAGGCGCTATGTCCTTACCCAGCCACGTTACTTAATAAAACTCTACGAAGAAGTGTTGTTGCTGAATACTCCTTTCACATATTATGCTCGTCTCTTACACTCTGCCAGGTAGGAAGGCTTACACCCGTATTCAAGAAGCATACTTCGCTAAGTAATGAAACATCGATGTGCGCATAACGACATGTTCCTCGTGTTGGTCCAGGCTCCTTTGCAGAATAGACCATCTGCCTTTCTGCCAGGCAGCTCGTAAAAGGCGCGAATAGGCTTACCGTCACCAAAACTGTGACATCTGACTAGGTGGTAGAGTTTCGCAGCGATTCACCCAGATTGGTACCACCGCCTTACCTATTCCTGCCGTCATAACGTCAGTGCTTGCCGTAGACGTGTTCCGTTTCGGAGGGTAAGGTAGCCGGTATACTTACTTTTGGTCAAGGCTAACAACCTTTGGTGTGTCTAGGCAGCGTGAATTTCTTACTATCAGGAAATCCGTTTGCTTGTTTGCCTTTCAATATAATAAAAAAAAACAAATAGATATCATATAACTTTTTCATAACTAATAAGCATGTCTAGCCTCTCATCGCCTCTGTGGTCTAGCGGTCCGGGTGTTGGACTTGACTGCATGAAGTCCCGGGTTCGAATCCCGGGTCGGCCAACAAAAAGAAAATTGGATTTTTCCAATTTTCTAATAAAAAATGTTGGTCGGGATTGGAAATGTACCCGTTTGGCGGTAGTCTTGCCACCTATCACATTGTGGGACTTAGTGTCTTCGGCTAGTCGTGGGTGCCTT
>NJDC01001818.1:218228-246309 GCA_002245475.1 Calephelis virginiensis | reverse complement strand
AAAAACAAATAAATATGATATAACTTTTTCATAACCAATAAGCATGTCTAGCCTCTCATCGCCTCTGTGGTCTAGCGGTCCGGGTGTTGGACTTGACTGCATGAGGTCCCGGGTTCGAATCCCGGGTCGGCCAACAAAAAGAAAATTGGATTTTTCCAATTTTCTAATAAAAAATATTGGTCGGGATTGGAAATGTACCCGGTTGGCGATAGGCTTGCCACCTATCACATTGTGGGACTTAGTGTCTTCGGCTAGTCGTGGGTGCCTTGGTTGTACCTCTGCCTACCTCTTCGGGGATATGGGCGTGAAGATACTTACTTATAAGCATGTAATAAGTAACTTTGTTTCACGTATGAATTGGTGTTTTCTGAAGTATTAAGTATTATTATATGTTCGAGAACTAGCTGTATAACTTTACGGGACTCCCTCGTAACTTTGTGCTTTTGAAGATTTAATATACTGTTATTCATCTTATAATACAAAAGTTATAAAATTATACTGTATAATATAACCAAGAAATGTTTGCTTTCATACAACACATAAATATGCAATAATAGATTATAGGTTTACAAAATGTTTCCCCGCAAACATCGCGTAGTACAGATTTTCATACAAACTTAACTCCAATTATATTCCTATGGGATTTTTTGAAAAATAACCTACTTTGGATTGAGGTCTGTAACTGCATGCATATCAATTTTATAGGCGACCACTAGTCGCGTATTGGTCGAAATTTTAATATCTTGTTGATAAGAACGCCATCTTCATTTTTCAAGATCTACTACTTTGTTTCCAAATTTTTTAGTGCGCCATCTGTGATCTGTTATCATTATCATGAATATATTTGTTTGTGTGTGTCAAATGCATGGTAGTACGTGTAATGTTTTATTTTTTGAATTAATGCACTTTATAAATATTATCATTAAAAATATTAGCGTTCTGCACTTCTCTTACACATAATCTGTAAGTGTGCTAAATTTCATACTTCCCGTCAGCGCAATTTTCGTAAAACCTGGTCCAAAGTTTTTACTTTACGCATTAATATATAGATAGATCTAGAGGTTTAGACGTGAAAGCGTCTCAGATAAACAAACTTTCGCATTATTATTAGCAGTATGTGGGTATGAATTATGTTGACCGTTGGTTTTCGGCCAATATTAATAACCTATCTAAGATAAAAGATAGTGCTAATTTTGATCAGTTACCAACCACGGTTATTTTGCAATAAATAATAAAAATATCTTTGCAACAAAACCATAGAAGACCTATCTCTCTGTATCTGTAAATAGGTTATTAATACCTATTAGCCGCATGTCTGTTAGCTAGCTATCCCGCTTGGATCCATTTATATTTCGGTAAACAGTATCATCACTATTCAACCTCCCTATTATCCCCAAATATAAAATTGTTACCATAACTTAGTTTTGTCGTGTTGTGAAAGGAAACAGACATGCTTTGACACTTTTTAAATAAGTATAATATAGATAATCTGTTACAATATGAGTAGTAGACTATGTTGATAAAGCTTTTCCCGCGTATTAAAGTTATTCAACGCCACAGGAAGTGTTTGGGTTGTTGGGGTAAAAAGTATCCTATATCCTTCTCCAAGATCTACTTTCTAAGGAAGTTTTAGCGCCATCGAAAGAAACCACAATCACAAAGTCCTAGTTTTTTCCTAATTATTGAATTTCGTTACATTTTGTATAAAATTAGCTAATTTTGGTGGCATTTTTACAACTTTGTTCAGTTAAGTTCACATGTGAAGTATTTGTGAATTAGTGTTTCTTGTATTTCTTCGTTGCCGTCAAACCTCACTAAACGTGCTAAAATTGAGGAGGCCACCGCTTTATCCCAGACCCTGACATGACTTTCTATCAAACTCTTGCATTTATATGGAATAACACAGCAGGCAAATATACATTATACAGTTCTTCTAATGGAAAGAGACAACCGCGGCTCATATTATGTAGACACCATTGATACCGGAGATGTTTTTTCTTTTTCCCCTATCTTCCAACATAGGGTCTTTTTTATACTACTTACTCTTTCATACCAGTTCTCGCTTGATCTCTTCTCGCACTTCCGTGCTATATACTGGTTCTTTCTTTCATACTTCTTTCGTACTGTTATGGGTAGTATGCCCAACAATGCTAACTACATGTATTTTAATTTATTAAGGTCGAGGACAATAATTTTGCACCATCTTCTGTAATTATGTTGTTGTTCTTCTTTTCTTTCTACTGTTACTTTATTTACAGTTTTTTAGGTCTATACTTAAATTTTCTTCCTTGTTTCTATTTAGTACATGAATACCGGAGGTGTGGGCGTAATGTGCAAGCCTACAGGCTGCCCTACTCTCCAGATCGGAACTTGAAACTGCCATTACGGCTCAGGAATAGCCAGGCCAATCTTAAGGGCAAATTAGTATGGATAAGTAGTGATTAAAATATAAAACAAGCCCTTACAAGGTTCATGCCATTTGACATAAAATCAATAATTTATTAAGTATTGCGTGAGTAAGTTTAGTCGTATTAATGTTACACACGCGAGGCCGAAACACCACTACGACCTGCACCTGGAGTGTTACATTTATTTGGAGGGTAGGGTTGTCGACTAACCTACTATTTTTGAAGTGAAAACTTCTTTAACGGCGTTGTGCACTTTTTTTGGAATGGGTTATGCACTTCTAAACTGGCGTCAGGACACGTGACCTGATCAAAAATTCGTAAGACGGCGCAGGTCGCTTGCGCGAAAAATACGGCGCAGGGCGCTTGCGCAAATGTTCATGTTGTCATATTTGTGTACGATAGCGCAATAAATGAATATTGTATGCTACCACATAAATGATAGTACTTTCATACTGATAATTAAACCAATTCGTGCAAAATTATTCCCTAACCATTCCAAAACATCAAAAGTGCACAACGTTAATGTTCAAGATTTCATTTCTGCCGGCACTCCCGGAGTGTAACCGTTTTTTTATGTGGCGAGCTGGCAAGCAAGCGTTGACTAAAATCGCAAGTGCAGAGGTAGTGAACTAATTTTGTACTATTTTTTATATGTAAGAGGTCGGCGAACAAATACACGTCTTTCCCACTGGTAAGAGACAACCCTAGCCAGAAGACATCACAGATACTTTAGGTGCGTCGCTGTCCTGAGGCTGGGATGGAAGGTCTATTGATGAAGTCTACCGGATACCCTGCCCTTCAGCCCGGTACTTTAAGAAGTCAAGACCGACTCTGGACCGCTAGACCATAGATGCGATTATTTATAGGTTTATAACGATATCACATTATAAAATCATACATAGGCTAGAAAATGATATCGCCAACGCTTAACCCGATATTTAAACGGGTTTTTGTTAAATAGCTACCTTAAATAAATATTCTAGTTTAAAATAAATATCTATCATGTATATAAATATAATTATATAAAAATAACTTTTATTTGAGCTTTTATTATTGCTAATATATTTATATATTGTTAAGAAATATATTATGTATACAAATGTTACGTATATCAATTTTCCAACTAAAACTTTATTACTCTTTTTTTTACAATAGAAAAGGCGGGAAATAATCCATAGAAACCGTGCTCTTGCATAGATAATAAAATATAACATTCAGCCTTCTATTTTGTCTATGACATTACTGTTTTTAACGTTATTTTATATTTTGTTTTTCTAATTACACAAGTGGAGCTGTTTATCTACTTTAATAATATTTGACCATACTAAAATAAAAAATATAGTGCTGTCATAGCCCGAGGCGACAACAATTATTATAATAAAATAAAAAAGCATCAATGAAATCCTACAAAACCTATAAGTATGTAAAATGGCTAAGAACCATTTTGGAAAAAATTAGATCAAAATCGGTCGTGTCAGTTCTGCGAGCAATGTGGCCTGCCCATTGCCACTTCAGATTGTTGACTCTCTGGATTATGTCGGTTACTCTCGTTCTCTTGCGGATCACCGAATTACGGATCATATCTCGCAGAGAAACACCGAGCATAGCTCTCTCCATAAAGTCTGTTTTTCCTTAGGAGTTCAATTTGGTAAACAAACACCACTTGATAGAAAAACATCGAAGTTTCACATTAATCTCACGCACTGAACTAAATGTTTTTGGTTTTACACATTCAAAACTTAGTTACGCAATGTTTAACAGTGAAATTTGTTTCGAATTCATCAATTTAACACATAAAATTTGCGAAAAAACATTGGAAAATGAAACTATTTGCACAGATAAGTAACACAATATGAACTTGACACATAGAACTTTAGATTGTCTATGGAATTAATAGACATGGGCAATGATGAATGCATTTGAATGATAAATTGAATGATACTTTTGCAACGATAAACAGTTTTGAAGTCCTTTTGTAAACAGTTTAGATCTTAAAATGTTGATTTATAAAAGGCAATTTTTTTTTGCAAAATAAAGGCTTCCAATCGGTTTTAAGTAATCGACTTTAAGAAATAATTAAAAATAATTCAATCAAATACAATGTTAGATTGTGATATTCTGGCATTGCAACAAGATAAATTAAAGTGTCAAATAAAATTATTATTCCTTGGGGAAAAACTTTCCTTTACTTTATGGAACCCCATAAAGTAAAAAACTACCATTCGTTACAATTTTTCACGTCAGTGAAATGCATTGCGTAGAATGTTAATAGTTATAAACCTCAGTTGTAGATGATAGTTTTAGCAATAAAGTTGTTTCGAATTTGTTATAATATTATGTATAATTTACGAATACTTTTACGGAGAACGTGTTAAAGTGTTAGGATTTTCAACGTTATTTAGATCTTGTTGTTCGCTAGATTAACAATAATTTGGCCACTCTTTAAGTTAAGCAACGACCAGGTAAGTAATTTTTTTATGTTATGAAATAGTTTTAATGACTAGAAGAACTTTTTATTTATATTTATGAAATGGTGCTTTAATTATTAATTCAAAATAAGTTTCAAAATAAAAAAAAGTAGCAATACATTTCATAAAAACAAATGTAAACCTATACAGTCTGTTTTTTTAAAAGTCCAATTACGTAAACAAAAAGCAAATCTTAGAAAGACATCGAAGTTTCACACCGATGGTATGCACTGAATACAATATAAATTTACGTTAGTTAACTTCACGAATGAACGTTTAACACTAAAATCTGTTTCGAATGTACCATTTCAACACATTAAATTTAAATAAATTTCTTTCACCATTATAATCACAGTAGTGCCGCCTTTCTTGGTCTTTCGGTCAGTTTTTTACTTTTCTACACAAAATGTGATGCTATCATAGTATTAAACACATAAAAACTTTACAGAATGTGATATTTAAGTGTTTTGTAGCAATTATTATTTACACAGTACAACCAGTAGCTTGCTACAAGTAAGTAATCTGTGAGTACAACCTTAATAGATGAACATCTGGCTCGCTACAATGGCCATTAAGGCTATAAAGTTCGCAAAAGTCAACAATGATGTTCACGAGTTCAGGTACTATTGTAGTTTGTTAAAACAAAAACAATAAAATGCAGATAACTTGTCTTCTTTACCATTATAATTTAAGTAGTGCCACTTTTCTTGGTCTTTCGGTCAGTTTTTTACTTTTCTTTACAAAATGTGATGCTATCACAGTATTAAACACAAAAAACTTTTCGTAATATTTTTGTAATATGTGTCATTTAGTTATCTAGGAAAATAACAACTACAACAACCAGCGCCAACTGGGCACATATCCAATCACGGGCAACGCCATTTCCATTATAAAACTCAAAACACACATTTTCCACTTTTTTCCTGTTGTCCAACTCGGGGATCGAACCCGGGACCTCAAGAAGCTAAGTTCGACGCCAAACTGCCAGACCACAGTCGCAAACCGATTTAAAACGTATTTTCCATTATCAGTGTTACAAAAAAAAATTATGTGATTCACCACTTTCTTTATTTTCTTAGCAAATATACACCATCCATCATGTTTTGGCACACTATCCTTTATATGAAATTACTATTGTGAATATAGCACTACTATCTACTAAATTACTGTACTAGTATTGGCCAATAAATATCATTCATTCATGGTAGTATGTCATTCTTGGTCATTCGCTCATTTGATAATTCCCAACCCTATTCATTGTCGACGGCTTCATAAAGTCACTGTTCCGCCATTGTTGTTTACCAAATTGGACTCCTAAGAAAAAACAGACCTTAGTTAGTTTATGTTACGAAACTTTAATTGTTAAACATATTACTTACTGACTAAAATGTATGTTATTTACAAATCGTTAATTATAAAACATACAAATTACTGACTAAAATTTATTTTATCTACAAAACGCTAATTAAATTTTATGTAAATGAAGTTCTTCAGACGTTTTGTAAGATTTACGTTTTAATAAAATATCATTATCTGATTATCTTGCTTGTTTACTTTGTGTAATTAAAATCAGAGCAGTAAATGACGTTGCGAAAAGAGATCTAGTAATTTACTTTTTTTTTCTTAATGAGACAAAAGACGACCACATGGCTTGGTTACATTGATAATTATGTTTTTTCATGATTTTTTGTTTTTTATGATAAAGAAGAAAGGCAAACAAACAGACAGATTTAGTTAGGTAACAAAAGGCCCAGGTGCAAAACTAAACTGCCTATTTCCTTTTGTAATTATGGCAATTTTCCAGGCTCAGGGTAAGTTCTTAAAATTAATTTTCCTAATACAAGATTTACATATAAACCCTCTTTCATAAGCTTTTTTTTAAAAAATAGAGGTCTAGCTTTATTGCAAAACAGCTACTGTAGTACTGAACAACGGCATAGTTACGTAACGAAAGGCCAAGGTGCAAAACTAAATTGCCTATTTCCTTTTGTAATTATAACAATTTTTCAGGCTCAGGGTAAGTTCTTAAAATTCATTTTCCTAATTTATACATAAACCCTCTTTCAAAAGCTTTTTTTAAAAAAATAGTGGTCTAGCTTTATTGCAAAATAGCTACTGTAGTACTGAGCAACGGCATAGTTACGTAACGAAAGGCCTAGGTTCAAAACTAAACTGCCTATTTCCTTTTGTAATTTTAGCAATTTTCCAGGCTCAGGGTAAATTCTTAAAATTCATTTTCCTAATTTGTACATAAACCCTCTTTCAAAAGCTTTTTTTTAAATAGTGGTCTAGCTTTATTGCAAAATAGCTACTGTAGTACTGAGCAACGGCATAGTTATGTAACGAAAGGCCCAGGTGCAAAACTAAACTGCCTATTTCCTTTTGTAATTATAACAATATTCCAGGCTCAGGGTAAATTCTTAACATTCATTTTCCTAATACAAGATTTATACATAAACCCTTTTTCAAGAGCTTTTTTTTAAATAGTGGACTAGCTTTATTGCAAAAAAAAAATAGCTACTGTAGTACTGAGCAACGGCATAGTAATGTAACGAAAGGCCCAGGTGCGAAACTAAACTGCCTATTTCCTTTTGTAATTATAACAATTTTCCAGGCTCAGGGTAAATTCTCAAAATTCATTTTCCTAATATAAGATTTATACATAAACCCTCTTTCAGTAGCTAATACGGATTATATCGGTAAGTTGAAATGTAAAAACAGAAGTTCGAAGAAATTGATATTAAGTAGCTTCAATCTGTACTTTTACTGCGAAAGTAGGAGTTTTTGTTCAATTTAAAGGTAGTCAGGGTCTGAAGGCTTCCTGAGCTTGGGAACTCGGTTTATGGCACTATATTACCATCGGGTAGAGATACCACAGTGAGAATATACACGTAGCCAGAACGGATGGAACAGTTTGAGTTAATGATGTAGTGTTGGAGCAAGTGAATGAAATTGTATATCTCTGGTTGTGCTTTTAGCATGATGGAAAGTACAGCGCGGATGTAGAAAGGAGAGTGTGCAGGGAATAGTATGAATTAAGCGCTGGGAAGCTATTTCATAGTAAGGTTTCGAGTCAAAATGCTAGACTCGCTTTGCATAATTCTGTGCTTATTCCAACGTTGTTGTATAGACTAGGTATGTCGAAAATAGCATGAAAGTAGGATAAATGCGGTTGACACGAGAGGGCTAGGGAAAATCTGAAGTGTTACCCTCGCTGATCTTATTCGTAGCAGAGATATACGTGAAAACGTTAAAATGAGAGATGAAACATTGACAAAGCAGATATACAATGTAAATGTGGATGGATGTAGGTACCCGGGGAGACCAAGGCTGACATTCCATGATCAGATTGGTCGGGTATTATCCGAGGGTGGTGTAAAGGGTCTTCGAAACCTGCGTAATTGTATGAAAAGGGTATTGAATGTGAAGGAAGCCAGACAGGTTGGTCAGGATCGTGAAGTTTGGCACTTGATACCCGCAAGGAACTTGGCGTGAAAATTTGTATGTATGAGAATATAAACATAGCACCATATATCATATTTGTTGGAATAATATTACTATATCCAGACGAATCATAATGATTTAAAATTTAAATTACTTATAATTTATTCCAGTCCTAAAAATTGTTCAGGGATTATCTAAGGGTGTTCTTTATTGGATTTTTTTATATTGGAAGGCAAACAATTTTTCCGAGACATACTAAAATTTGCCGGGATGTAAGCTTTGGAACCGGAACATGTCAACGGTAAGCGCTGACGTTATGGCGGCAGGAATAGGCAAGGCCGCAGTACCAATTCGTAAGCGTCGCTGAAAAACTTTGCCACCTAGTTTGTGACGGTGAGCCTTTATTAGATTTTTACGAGCTACCTGGTAACAAGACTAATAGTCTATTCTGCAAAGGAGCCCGGATAAACACTAGAAAAACAAATCCACGTGGAGTCAACAGTCCCTAAACCAGCTTGTATCAATGAAAATATTAATAAACAAGGAAAAAGACTTGGCTACCTCCCTCGAAAGGACTTGGCGTAAAGATATGGAAGAGTTTCGGCGTGATTAGATGGCGTCTTTTTCTTACCACCAGAAAATCCGTCTACTCGTTTGCCTTCCACTATTTTAAAAATAAGAATACGTAAGCGATTAAGCAGTTTTGGACATAGAAAAAACATAAAATGTCATTGTAAAGTAGAATTAGGAGTTTTGGCGCCATCGTGAATGAAGATGGTCGTAATTTTTTCATAGTTATTGAATTTCGTGTTTATATTGAGTGAAATCAGTTAATTTAGGTGGGAATCAGATAAATTTTGTTCAGTGAAAGTGCACAAATGAAGTGTTCATGAAGAAATTAGTGTATCGTGTATTTCCTCGCTGCCGCTAAATTTAAATAGACGAGCTTGAGTAACGAAGCCACCGTTTTACTCAAGACCCAGACATGACTTACTGACGACTTATGACTGATAACTAATTATAATTGATTAAAATTGATATAAAATTTGATGCAAATTTCTACTTGACTAATGGCAAAATACTAAAGTAAAGGCCAAAGAAAGAAAGAAGAAAAGTAGAATTATTGAATGTATCATATCTTGAAATTTGAACATAGAACCTTGCGCATATTATAACCATCCCCATCTACCCAATGGGGCAGCAAATGAGAATGTATTTATTATACAAAAGGAAATAAATGTATTAGCATTAATTTCTCTAACTTGATTCGGAATGTTCGCTCGTGATTTCTTTCATTAAGAACACAAAGAAAAATCAGTGGACATAATTATAAGCCTATTTAGTTATAATTTTGCAAACCGAGCATGATATATTATATTGAGATGTATTTTAAGAAACGGCACGTTGTAAGAAACTCGCAAAACTTATTTTTCGGCCAGTGATACATATAGAAATAAAGTATCATCACGCCCATATCCTGGAAGGGATAGGAAGAATCACAACCACGACTAGCCGAAGACACTAAGTCCCAGAATGTGATAGGTGGTAAGCCAATCGCCAACCGGGCACGTATCCAATCCCGGGCAACGTCAATTTTATTAGAAAATTTAAAATATCGGGGATCGAACCCGGGACCTCAAGAAGTCAAATTCGACGAGTTTAAAACAAATATTTTAATCGCAGTGAAACTGCTCCAATCCGACATCGATTTCAATAATTACCTTATTTAAATACACAAAAATCGTTATTTTCTTTGATTTGCACGGGACCTCATCAGCAGATCCAAACAATGGTAGTAATGAGACCACCTCGGAAGTACGCTCTTTGGAATAAAAAAGTATCTTCGCGCCCATATCCTCAAACAGGTAGGAAGAGGCACAACCAGGGCACCCACGACTGTATCCTGTATCCCCGGGAAACGTTATTTTTGTTAGATAATAATGCACATTTTCTATTGTTTTTTTTACTCCAAGAAGTCAATTCCGACGACGGACCGCTAAACGACAAAAGCAATAAAAAAAGGTATGTGTTTTTAATCACTTCAAAAGTGACGGAGAAGTCGATTAACATATTATAATATATAATTAGTATATAAAAATACACTACTTATTTATCTGGTTTAAAGATACTGGAATTTATTGAATTTTTTTATATATGAATTTGTTTATATTTTGTATAGGTTTTGGTTAACAAAATTATGTAAATATGTTTTATATTTATAATTTAGTATATCCTTATATAGTATGTACAGTTTAAATAACATAATGATATAAAGTATTTGTACAGTTTATTACAATTTTTCGTGGCATCTACAAATTTCTTTCTCTGTTGGCGTCGAATTAGACTAGTAGAGAATGACAATAGGCCATCGACCATATTGCAATAGACATTAATTTCGCCTTTTGTCACAAACTAACTATGTTTGACGGACAATAAACACAAATAAATTAATTAATATATTAGTCTACCATTCTCTTAGTCGGTTAAAAATACACTTTTGTGCATTTTTTTAATTCCCTGTAGAAGACTTCATAAGTATTTTCATAATTCTTCATAACATATCAAATAAGCATAAACATTATAGAGCTGGTAATACTAAAGCTGTTCGACAACAATACCCTAAACGTAGTTTAAAAAAAAATTTTTAGAAATAAGAATTTATTTGTCAACACCTACATATATATGACTATATTTATTTAAATTTTAGTAGTGTGTGCATTATTAGTGCTAATAAAACAGTTTAGTTGTGTATGTGTTGCGTGGAGCTGGATACATTTGGGTTCTTTGGTATCTGGTGAGTCTAATCCACTCATTATGTACTGTCTTTCTTGTTTTTTCACCCTATAATATTTTTTGAATTTATGAAAGTGTGCTTAGTCGTACTGGAAGGACTATTCTCGGCTGTGAAAGATTGTAGAGGTTTAACCTTAGTCTCAGTCTTCTTGATACATCTGTGCTGGTGTCTCGACAAATTTTATAAGACCACTCATCAAGCTAGCCACTTTTTAAGAAAAATAGACTCTGTTAGAAAAAATATGCTATTAGTCGATAACTTTATATATAGCTCTCTGCACTCTGCTTTTTAATTTATGTTAAAACTTTATTTTCAAAGAGCTTTGAAAATGAAGTTGGCCATAGTGATCGAATCTTTTCTTATTGAAAAAATTTCTTGGAATTCTTTTCTTTACTCTTTTAATCGCTTTTTTGTTTCGATACTTCTTAGAAGACTTGATCGTTTTCGTTTAGAAACATAAACATTTAACTTATTGCTGCCAAGGGGATGCAAAGTTTCAAAATTCTCATTGCGTAATGCTGTCACAGCAATTAGGTTATCTTTATGACCCTACTCATTTTAATGTCACGAAAATTTTTGACATCAGTTGGTGCGAAAATGAGAATACCTACACAATGTAGTATTTAATGTAGTTTGATAATCTTTTTTGATTAACAGACGACTCATAAAATAATACTTAAATTCACATGGTAATGAAAAATACAAAAACAATGAGTTTTTAATATTTCCTCTGGTTTTATATGAAATTGATCAAACCCAAAGTTACAAAAATAACGAATACATGTAATGACGTTTTGTTTAATTTTTTTTTAATTTTCAAGTTTTACGCCCCCTCCCTCTGTGTGTGTGTGTGTGTGTGTGTGTGTGTGTGTGTGTGTGTGTTTCTGTGTAGGTGTGTTTGAGGCAACGTACTTCCTTAGTGGTTGATTCTTAGCTAGTTACAGGTGTTGTCGGGGTTCATATTTTTTTTCTGTAGAATTTATCTTAATACCACAATATGTAATATTTAATTACAAAATCGCTAGTCGATGGTTGACATAGATACTGTCAACGGCGCTCGAAAATCCTAGCCTTAAATCGTTAGCGTATTTATGGGTAAAGTTTAGTTTATGTCTTTGTTGTACTTCCTTGTTTTTTTTAACTCAAAAGCTGGAAATACACTATCGGACGCGGCTGATGTACGTGGCTGACGGACACGGCTGACAGTGGCGACTTACAGGGTATCAACATAATAAAAGTACACGTAGCCATGCAAACTGTCGGACGTAAGTCGCGGACGTGACGTTGAGCGTTTGGACGTCCGAAAGATATCTGGCGCGTTGGATGTTTATGTTAGTCGAAGGTGTCCACGGACGGTATGTACACATTTATCAGTCTCGACTGTAAGTGGCATATGACAATATGTTTCCCGATTAACGTGGAGCTGTCAAAGCCGCAAGCTAGTTTTTGAATTGATTTTGTATCAAATATATTTTTATCTTATAAACAATAAACAATCAGATGGCTTTATTCATGGTAAAACGCAACTGCATCTGCAGACAGAATAGGCGTTATTGCTGTGTTGCAATGTAATGGCCGCGTTCTAAGAAAACATTCATAAATCTACCGGTTATCTTTCCCTCCAGTAAGTAACACCACAATGGCGAACACTTTTTCGGTTCTAACATGGGTGATCTGACAGCAATATAAAACATAGTTTTGAATGACTGATTCAATTTATAACCAATTCATTATTACCACACAGTAGGTGTTTTAGTCTTCGCTTTGTTTTTAATTAGAAATAGGACGGCATACATTTGTTGAGGATATAATACAATAGGGTGTTTCTATTTTGAGTGAAAAGGAAATTGGCTTCATGTTGATATACAGAAAAAATATTGATATGTTACATACATTCTTTCATATATAAAGTGTTTATTAGGATGTTGATATGCGATAGTGTGCCAACCCACGAAATGTTATATTGGTGACTTTTAATTATATTGTGTTATTCGCCTCTAGTAGCGGTTCTTTATTAGTCTTGACGGTATGTGGTCCGGGGATTGACCCAGGGTCGGCCAACAAAAAAATATGTGTTTTGTTTTTCAATTTTCTAATAAAAAAACCTGCGCTTGCTTAGGTATGTGCCCGGTTACCGATGCGCTTGCCACCTTGCTTATCGTGGGTGCCCTGGTTGTGCCTTTGCCTACCTCTCAGCCTGCCTGCCTCTCCGAGGGTAACGTAAAGACACTTTTTAACCTCTAGTATGCCGCGACTTTAACGCTGCAGTATAACTGGATAGCGCGGATCCGCGTTCCGGCATGCAAAGGATTAAGCTAAATTTTCAAAATTTGTGTTCAGTTAATTTTTTTATACTTTTTTAATACATGTGACTATAAAGCATAAATTTCTTAAAACTATTTTGTTAAATGTAAATTTCAATAAACACTATCTAAATAGATTAACAGGAAACCAATTTGCGACTTAACACGTTATTGCATATCAACAGCCAATCTATTCGTCTTGTTGGGCCAGGGTTTTGCTTTCATGCCTAACGTCACATCATTTGCATTAGTTAATTTTTAAATGATTCAGTACTATCTTCGACTGACCATATCTTTGCTCTGAATTAGTATCATATTTTTTATTTTAAAATAGGTATTCGAAGGCAAACAAGCAGACGGATTTCCTGATGGTAAGAAATTCACGCCGCCTAGGGACACCAAATGGTTAATGGTGCATTGCCAATCTGAGGCCGGGATGTTAGGCCTCGAGAAAAAGTAAGTTTACCGGCTTGACGTAACACGTCATGACGTTATGGCGGCTGGAGTAAGTAAAGCGGTGGTACCAATCCGGGTGAGTCGCTGCGAAACTCTACCACCTAGTCAGATGTCACGGTGTTAGTGACGGTAAGCCTATGCTTGCCTTTTACGCGCTGCCAGACAGGAAGGCAGATGGTCTTTTCTGCAAAGGAGTCCGGACCAACACGGGAAAAATCATGTGCGTCATTTCTAAAATTGCCAGTGTATAACCTAAAAGAACGAAGATGTACTTTTTCAAGGAATATTCCCTTTGGCTGAAAGGCTTCAAAGACAAAAAATAGTGTTCTTTAAGCACAATAGGCTGTGGATGTTTAGACATTCTCTTTGTTTCAATAACAAAAAGGCCTGTATGCATAAGTAACGGTGAAATACAATGCCTGTTATCATTCTACCATATTGTTAAAGGAAATGAGTCTTACGTTTGAAGTTTTATTTTTAGTAATGGGCAGAAGACAAATTTTAAATATGGCAAACCACGTCACATTGCAGTTATGATATCTTGATATAGTATTGCCACTTATAAGGTTTTTTGGAACGAAGTCCCTTATTGCGCGTTGTGAAAGGAGGCTGACGGAAAAAAATCTTACGAAAAGTTGTCACAACACTTTTTGCTATAGTAAGCTATATTTGCGCATGTTTGTTTTTTTTATATTTTTTTTATTTTTTTTTCATTTTTCTCTGTCTGTGTCTCTCTATTTTTTATGTTTTTCATGTTTCTCTGTCTGACTCTCTCTATAAGAGAGATAGAGATAGAGATTACTAGATATTAATAGAGATTGAGAGAGAGGGGGGGGGGGGAGAGAACTTCGTTCCATCCGGGTGTCCCTTGACACCTCTCAACTTTTTTTTTATCTCTCAAAGTAGTGTACAAGCCGGTGTTTTTCCATTCGTATATACAATAAAATTGCTGATAATCTTAAATCCACTGAAAATATTATGAAAGAATGTATTGACTTGCTTTAAGATAATACGTAATGTTATAGCGTCAAAGATTTTCTTGCACAAATGCATTTTTTTATGATAATGGAAGGCAAATAAGTAGATGGATTTCCTGGTGGTAAGAAATTCACGCCGCCTAGAGACACCAAAGGTGGTAATGGTGCGTTGCCAATCAGAGGTCGAGATGTCAGGGCTCAAACAAAAGTAAGTTTACCGGCTACCTTACCCTCCGAACCGGAACACGTCCTGACGTTATAGCGGCAGGAATAGGTAAGGCAGTGGTATCAATCCGGGCGAGTCGCTACGAAACTCTACCATCTAGTCGGATGTCATGGTGCTAGTGATGGTAATCCTATGCTCGCCTTTTACGAGCTGCCTGGCAGGAAGGCAGATGGTATATTGGATGGTACACGGGGAAAAAATTAATAAAGGTCATGGGCAATTTTGTTTTTAATTGAATTTGTTATGTCACTGTAGGAAATATTTTGTTGTTCCAGGACAATGGGCTCTGAATATTTAGGCATTTCTTTTGTTCCAGTCATGAAGCGTATGTGGATATGTGGATTAATTACTGAAACACAAAAGAATGACAGAGTAGGGGCAGATATGAAAATAAATGACTAAAACACGCACGCCCAATAATAAAAGACTAGTATCGTTTCAAACTCAATAATAACAATTCAATTAAATATAGTAAAAGCATGAAAGTAGAATAAATGCGGTCGAAATCAGAGCGCTACGGAAAATCTGTGGTGTAACGCTCGCTAACCGCATTCGTAACATAGAGATCCGAAAAAGAAACGGATTGAAAGATAGTTTTGTTGTAAAAAATGAGATAGCACGGGCATATAACTCAAGAATGGGCTCGCCTATCCAACCCAAATGTTTAGGCTTTTTTCGGACTATTTAGTAGTTGGTTAATGTGAATTTTCCATAAAATCGGTAGAGCGATTGTTTTTTCACATTTTTTGTAACAAATAAATTCAAATGGTGGATCATTTTGTTATTGGGTATTTTTCAGTCCAATTGAAACTTTTTTCAGTTTTTTTTTTGTTTTGTTATGTTGTGTCATTAATGGGGTCATATTGTGGTCAAATACGTAGCGAAGCACGTATCGGGACGCTAGTATATTATATTATTTTTACTTTTTGTCATCCAAATCATAAATTAGTATTTAAACTCGTACAAAAAATATAGTCTGTTAGTTACACTATTTATAACTCAAGAAACAGTGAATCATTTTGGCTGAAAATTAAAGAAGAGTTAACTTAGATCCAGGACATTGACATTTTGACATGTAATGCTTTTATTCCTTCTTCCAGCGAGGAAACTGGGGAAATCACCATTACAATTATTGTCAGACAAACTGACCGGATGGAACGAATTTCGCCGGAACTGCTAGCAATAATGTGAAAATACCTTAAAGTAAAAAAAAAAGTATCTTCACGCCCATAACTCTGAAGAAGTAGGTAGAGGCACAACCAGGGCACCCACGACTAGCCGAAGATACTAAGTCCCACAATGTAATAGATGGTAAGCCTATCGCCAACCGGGTACATATTCTATCCCGAGCAACATTTTTTCATTAGAAAATTGAAAAAACCCAATTTTCTTTCTGTTGCCCGACCTGGGATTCGAACCCGGGACCTCATGTAGTCAAGTCCAACAACTGAACCGCTAGACCACAGAAGCGATAACATAGTGAAGTAAAAGTGAAATATTTAAATTTTGCATTAAAGTATTTCAAGATCTAGAACGCAAAAGATGTTCTATGAATGATACAATGTTACGTTCCCATTCTGCCACGCTGGAAAATGAAGGGGAAATGAATCTCGCGTTTACGGGAAGAGGGATCGACAATACATCCGGCGATGTAACAGAGAAAGGGATTTTTTTAAATCGACTTTTAAAAAAGAAGGTTTTGAGTATTTTCCGGTTGGGTTGATTTCCACATAACTAAGCATCTAACTTAATAATAACTAAGCATATAATAACTAAGCATCGAACTTTAGAACTTTTTATTTACGGCAAGTATTAATAACCAAACTGCAGATAGTGATAGGTCTACTAGAGTTTTGATGCTGAGATACATTTGTTAATTATAGAAAAATAACAACGATCGCCTAGTAACTTATCTAAAATAGCTTTACCTCTTATCTTGGGCAGGTAATTAATATTGACTGCTAGAACTGTTTTACCAGTCATGGTTGCTATAGAAACCACTTAAATATATATTGACATTGGCTGGGGTGAATGTTTTCATAAATCAAGATTATAGATATAAGGATTACATACACGCACAGCTATACTATACAAGCTGAAAATCTGACTATAATAATAACTATATTTGATATTTTCCATCATCAGCGCTTGATAAAACTTTCAAATATTCCTATTTTTAAATAAAGAAACACTTGTACTGTTAAGTGATACGTAAAACAGTACAAGTGTTTCTTTATTTAAAAATATGAATGTCAATCACTTTTATAGCCACAAGCTTTAATTTCAAATGGTAGCTAACTAGACTTATAAATTATAATCCAAATCTGTCCAAGCAACTAGATTTTTTTTAGTGAATAAGATCAGACAGTGGTTTGCCAGTGTCAGGTCTATAAAATTAAAGGAAAACACTAGAAAATTATCAGGAAACAAAACCGTTTGGTCTTCGTTATCTATACAAGTAAGAATGTATCTTCACGTCCATATCCCCGAAGATTTAGGCAGAGGCACAACCAGGAGACCCACGACTAGCCGAACACACTAAGTCCCACAACACACATTCCTACAGTCGTTATCTATAATTTAAAATAATCGCTTTAATATGTTGCTAGACACGTAACTTCCAAACGACTAGACCGATTTTCCTACATATTTTATTGTTGTATTAGTTATTGTCAAGAAAAGATTCATATGAAGAGAAAAACAGGAAAAATTTGAAAACAATATTTCTCTATTTTCTCCATACAAACTGAATTTAAGGAACAAAGTTTGCCGGGCAGCTAGTTTTAAAGTAAACCAAAACTTGAACAAGGCAACTTGGCTAAACAGCAATGTGCTTGAGATCTGATGCTGGTTACACCTAATAGATCTAGAATTAAAACATTGGTTTGCATCCGTAAGGATCGTAGATGTAATCCAAATTTTTGGTTCCAAAAAGGCGTGATTGGGGCGTGATTACCACCGTCTAGATAGCTTTTTTTATATTTCCTGATGATGATGATGAGTGGAGAAGTGGAGTGGAGCGGTGTGGAGTGAAGGAGTTCCGCAGTCCTCCATATATTTTCTATGATATTGGAAGGCAAACAAGCTGACGGATTTCAAGCGGCGTGAATTTCTTATTCACGCCGCCTAGAGACACCAAAGATAGAAATGGTGCGTTGCCAACCTTAAGCCGGAATGTCAGGCCTCGAGCAAAAGTTAGTTTATCGGCTACCTTACCCTCTAAACCGGAACACGTCATGACGTTATGGCGGCAGGAATTAGTAAGGCGTTGGTACCAACCCGGGTAAGTCACTGCGAAATTCTACCACCTAGTCAAATGTCACGGTGTCAGTGACGGTAAGCCTATGCTCGCCTTTAACGAGCTGCCTGGCACAGGAAGGCAAATGATCTATTCTGCGAAGGAGCTTGGACCAACACTGGTGGATAATGCTATAGAAACTATTGATGACATTTTTGTCTATATTTTCATTTTCAAACAATTTCATACAAATGCGACCTTTCGTTTGTTCTATACAATTATTAATTACTAACTGCTACCTGCGGCTTCGCCCGCGTTGTCACAGAAACCCGGTGTGCGATCGGGATTAAAAATAGCCTATATGTTAATCCAGGTCACAATCTATCTGCCTTCCAAATTTCAGACAAATCCGTTCAGCCATTCGAGCGTGAAAGAGTAACAAACATCCATACATACATATTTACAAACTTTCGCATTTATAATATTAATAGGATTTTTATTCGCTGTACTTAATCATTTTTGTGTTGTTGTAAAATGTGTTTTCTGTTGTCAAATTTTTGTTCACTACCCCATGTGTGTTATTGTCACCATTACCCAGGGTAAACTGGGAGAAAATGCTCTTTTTGCATCAAATTCACCTTTGTACATTTTAGTGCAATAATGTATCTTCACGCCCATATCCCCGAAGAGGTAGGCAGAGGTACAACCAAGGCACCCACGACTAGCCGAAGATACTAAGTCCCAGAATGTGATAGGTGGCAAGTCTATTGCCAACCGGGCACAATTCCAATTCCGACCAACATTTTTTCATTAGAAAATTAGAAAAATCCAATTTTCTTTTTTGTTGGCCGACCCGGGATTCGAAGCCGGGACCTCATGCAGTCAAGTCCAACACCCGGACCGCTAGACCACAGAGGCGACAGAGGTGCAATAAAGGATTAAATAAATAAATAAATAAACATGGAAATTATTTTTTTATAAATGAAATCTTCAAGTAGAGGCTAGATTAGGTCAATTGGAAAGTTACGGAGTCCCAGCACAAACGCGAAGCTAAGCATTACAAATGGAACTTTATTTCTAAGAAAGTAATACTCGACAAAACGACATGGAGAAAGTTCTCGATCGAAGCAGTACACTTCATCTTCACAGCTACTACAAGAGTGACGGAGTGAGAAGCAGGAAATATACCTACGTAGATCCTGATTAAATAAAATTATTTGTTACCGCCATTAAGGTTTGCTATACAGTGACTGAGTTGTTAAGGAATGAAAGACGTATGCTCTGATCAGGGGGCTAATTCCGTATCTTTTACTGATCACTGGGTAAGGTGTACATTAAATAGCTGTCAAACGCTTGATATTTGCTATTGCTCGCAAAATTATTTGTTACCGCCATTAAGGTTTGCTATACAGTGACTGAGTTATTATGGAATGAAAGACGTATGGTCTGACCAGGGGGCTAATTCCGTATCTTTTACTGATCACTGGGTAAGGTGTACATTAAATAGCTGTCAAATGCTTTATATTTGCTATTGCTCGCAGAACAAACAACCGTTGGGAATGAAAGGTTCTCGAGTGGCGACCCCGCACCGGACGACGTATTGTTGGACGACCTCTCACTCGGTGGACTGATGTCTGGTCAAAGTCACGGGGACTCGCTGGATACAAGCGGCTGGTGACTGTAACTTGTGGCGCTCTTTGGGGAAGGCCTATGTCCAGCAGTGGAAGTCCTCCGGCTGAAGAAGATGATGATGATATTTGCTATTTCCTGTGACCAACAGAAATACAAGTGTACATCAAATACACGTCATTTGACAGTTATTTGATGACACCTACTCAGTTATCAGCACTAAAAAGGTGCTGAAGATGTTTAATTGCATATAACTTTAATCTTGTACCTACGCATACATGAGAAATTGCTTTAGCTTACCAACCATCAAAGGATTATCAGTCCGCCTCGTTGGTCGAGTGGCTAGTGTACCCGTCTAACTGCATAGACGAACCGCGAGGCTTGGGTTCGATTCCCGACGGGGGCAGGCATTTGTGTGATGAACATTTAGATATCTGCATTTCCGGGTCTGGGTGTTTATTAGATGTATTCTGGTATCTGTTTAAGTATTTCTATGTAATAGTATCGTTGACTAACACCCATAACACAAGCATATAATTTGCTTACTTTGGGGTTAGATTCAATTTGTGTAACTTGTCCATGATATTTATTTATTTATTATTTTCCACCGTCTTTTGACCGCCTCGTTGGCCTAGTAGCTAGCGTACACGCCTAACTATGCTAACTAACTGCAAACGTCGGGTTCGATTCCCGACGGGGACAGGCATTTGTTAGAATATTTAAATGTCTGTATTTCCGGTTCTGGGTGTATATTTTTTTAATTATATTTATTCTGGTATCTATTTAAGTATTTCTAGGTATTAGTATCGTTGACTAACACTCATAACACAAGCATATAATTTGCTTAATTTGGAGTTAGATTCAATTTGTGTAACTTGTCCAGTTATAAATTTAAATATATATATATATATAAAAATTGGATTTTTCCAATCTTCTAATAAAAAAAATTAGTTGGTCGGGATTGAAAATATGCCCGGTTGGCGATAGGCTTGCAACCTATCACATTGTGGGGACTTAGTGTCTTCGGCTAGTCGTGGGTGCCCTGGTTGTGCCTCTGCTTACCTCTTCGGGGATATGGGCGTGAAGATACTTACTTACTTATTTATTTTTTATTATTTTCAAAACAGTAGTAAGTAATTTAACTTTAAATAATATAAAGGTCTCAATCTTATATTTTGTTAGCACTTTGATAGCAATTTGTAACTTAAGCAAATGAATTATTTGAAAGTGAGCTAAAGTAGGCATTTAAAAGGAAAATTTAGGACTAACTCTAAAATGTCACACTCTAGAAATTACTTGAAGAATAATACGTTATTAAACATTGTTATAACTAGAAACTTGGTAGTTATTTTCCTATTAACTAGGTACTGTAATTAGCGAGGAATCGTATCAAGGTAAATGTTATTGATCATTACTAAACTAAATATTTAGTAATACTTAGTTCTTTACATGATTATAAAACCCTCATTTTACTAACTCTAAATTACACGTTAATATAGACCTAGATAAGCATGGAGATAGCAGTGAAAAGATTTAACATAACTGATAGATTAATTCAACTAACTAGTATTACATTTTAATAGTTGGTCCGGGCTCCTTTTGTAGAATAGACCATCTGCCTTCCTGCCAGGCAGCTCGTAAAAGGCGAGCATAGGCTTACTATCACTAACACTGTGATATCTGACTAGGTGCTAGAGTTTCGCAGCGACTCACCCGGATTGGTACCACCGCCTTACCTATTCCTGCCGCCATAACGACATGACGTGTTCCGGTTTGGAGAGTAAGGTAGCCGGTTAACTTATTTTTGCTCGACGCCTAACATCCCGGCCATAGGTTGGCAACGCATCATTACCACCTTTGGTGTCTCTAGGCGGCGTGAATTTCTTACCATCAGGAAATTCGTCTGCTTGTTTGCCTTCCAGTATCATAAAAAACATTAAAATTATAATTGTTCGACACATATTTTACTATTTTTGTATGTGGACTGAATAACTTTATTTATATATTGTCACATAAAAAATTGTACGAACATAGTGTAGCTGCAAACTTTACATCCTATTAATATTATAAATGCGAAAGTTTGTAAGTATGGATGTATGGATGTTTGTTACTCTTTCACGCTCGAATGGCTGAACGGATTTGTCTGAAATTTGGAAGACAGATAGATTGTGACCTGGATTAACATATAGGCTATTTTTAATCCCGATCGCACACCGGGTTTCTGTGAAAACGCGGGCAAAGCCGCAGGTAGCAGCTAGTTTAAAATAAATTTGGAAAATCAGGTAAGATAACGTAACTCTTAAATTGCCATGATATGTGATGAAAATTTTCCATAAAATGGTGAGCATTTTTGTGCAATAAACTTAATGTCCCAGCCTGAAGCAACTTACCATAAGTACCCGCGTTAACGGTAAAAAAAGGAAGTAAACATTTCGCCACGGGACTTGAATTCTTAGTAGGTCAAATGGTTAGAGCATTCGTTGGCTTGAGACGAAAGGATACAGGTCCAAATCCTGTCTGGAGCGAAATTTTTCTTTCTTTAAAATTTATTCCTTGTACTTTCTTTTGTTTTAATATCAATATATCAATCTTAAGGAGATCCATCTGTTTTTAATTACAAAAAGGAGAAGATTTTCAGTTTGACTTTATTTAATATAAAAGTTTGTTATGCATTAAAAAACAAAAAAACGGTTTTCATTATTCTTTTTAAATAGATAGGGTATGATTCTAATATAGTCAGGTATCGACTTACGGCCAATGTTAATAATGTATCTCAATCTAATGGATTTCAATCAATCTAGATAGCTGCGTATCCGGCGGCCTATCCCATACCTAATTGCCATATTTATCCTGTCCACAGATATGTTATTGGCAAGCGATAACATAAAAATGGATCAAAATATCAATCTTGGACAGCAAGTTTTGGATTAGGATTGATTATTAATATTGGCCGTTAATCATAAAGTGTTTTTTTAGTTACAGTTGACGACTTTGTGATGCTATCTTTCATAAAAAAAGGTCAAATCGCGACGTAGTAGTTAGAATCCGTTTTTTGCAATTTTACACATGTTAATTATTTAATTTCACATAACATTCAACAAATGCAAACATGAATTATTTGTATTAAAATTTTCAAATCTTGCTTATGACAGTTATAAAGCTATCGCTTAAGAAGTGTCCGACAAGCTTTAATAATGCCGAATCTTTCATGATAACAAGCGTTCGACGGTGCCACCTGCCCCAATATTATGATTACACTTATCATTGTCACTTTTTCCTTAGGAAAATATTGTTATAATACCTTATATAATTAAAACTCCAAAGTTCTACAGTGAGACTAGTCGTTAAAGTTAGCAATGGGTATTATATTAAAAAGTTTCTCCTACCAGCTTCCATGCAGGTTTCATCGTCGGGAGAAGACGCTAAGGGCTTTTATCTTTATTTAATGCCAATTTATACAGGCAATAAGAAATAATCGCGACTTCGTGTTGTCATGTTTGTCTACGATAGCGCAAAAAATGAATATTGTATTCTACCACATAAATGATAGTACTTTCACACTGATAATTAAAGCAATTCGTGCAAAATTATTCCCTAACCATTCCAAAATATCAAAAACGCACAACGTTAATATTCAAGTTTTTACATCTGTCGGCGCTCCCGGAGTGCAACTCGTCAGTTTTTTGGAATTTGAGGTTTCATGATAACTTGATATAGAAAATGACATTCTGCTTTTTTCTCTACTGGTAATAAGAGACAGAAGAGAGATCTTACAGGTCACTGTCCTGTGTCTACATAGAGGACCCAGACCAAGAAGGAAATGAATGAAAAGGAAGATATTTCTCCATAAAGTCTTCATGCCAATGCGGGTAAAGCCGCGAGAAACAGCTTACTTCTATATTAGTGTAGATGTCAGCTGCAGCTAGCGGAAGGGACTCGACTGATATCTATTTCCGATTTCACGCAGTATTCCCTCGGCGATGTTCCGGAAAATAAGTGTACTGGATGCTAAAATAAAAATATATTTGCTGTGTACGTTAACATCTTTTTTATACTACAAAACTATCAATTAATTAAACACAGTACAACTGCAAAAACCGACTTATCTGTTTTATTACGTAGGTACGTACCCAGGGAGACCAAGGTTGACATTCCACGATCAGATCACTCGGATATTATCCGAGGGTGGTGTCAAGAGTCTCCAAAACCAGCTTGTTTATATTAAAGGGTAATGAATGTAAAGGAAGCCAGACAGATTTGTCAGGATCGTGAGGTCTGGCTGCCTACCCCGTAAGGGATTTGGCGTAAAGATATGTATGTATTACGTAGGTCGCGTCGCGATTTGATAATTCTTGTTTTTGAAATATAGCAAAAAGTTCCGAAATGGTCCCACATAAATTTTATCAACATCCTACTAGTAGTTTTTGAGTTACGAGAAGTTTATGAACCTAATAGTCTAGTTGTAATAGTTCTAAGTGGTAGAGTGTCGCAGCGACTCGCCCGGATTTGTGCCCCGCCTTACCTATTCCTTCCGCTATAATGTCAGTGCCTGCCGTTGACGTGTTCCGGTTCGGAGGGTAAGGTAGCCGGTAAACTAACTTTTGCTCGAGGCCTGACATCCCGGCCTAAGGTTGGCAGTGCACCATTTCCACCTTTGGTGTTTCTAAGCGGCGTGAATAAGAAATTCTCGCCGCTTGAAATCCATCTGCTTGTTTGCCTTCCAATATCATAAAAAAATATGGAGGACTGCGGAACTCCTTCACTCCACTCCGCTCCACTCCACTCCTCCACTGCGGAATCGAGACAACTTTCTTAAAAGGAGCCATCAAAATCGATTAACCAATGGCCGAGTAATAGTGTAACAAAAAAACATACAGTCGTATTAAAAACCTCCTTTTTAGAGTCGATTAAAAACAGATGGATCTCCTGAAGACATATACATTGACTATCGACACAAAAAGTTGCCTGAAGTTGGAACGTGATGTAAATTCCACAAATAAGTTTACCATCGAAAAACCCTTCTCAGCTGCTAAACGAAAAAGGCAACATTGCCGTTACTGGAAAAAGCATAATCAATATTACCTCATAGCCAGTTCATAACAACAAAATAAACTGGCCTTGTTCTCCAATCTTACCGAAATACCAAAAAACCGCTGGACTTATTACCAAATTCGTCATAAGTTTGAAAGAAATGCCCAATTTTAAAGCTGAGCCATTTTTGGATGTATTGGAACTGGATGTGAAATCTTTCGACTAAAAACGTAATTAGAAGCCGCAAGCATTGACAAATTTACGTCCAAAAAGCTAACGATTTAAACTGCAGCCTTTCCCAAAGTGGGCGATAACGCCCCCTTTTGGGCGGTGGAAGCCTAGAGGGGGGCGGTATAAATCTTGAAAAAAATGTTTTTTTTTAAACTAGGCGCAACAAATATATTATTGAGGTTATTGACAAGAAAAAAACGAGGGGAGGGCGCTACAAAACAACTGATTTTCAAAGTGGGCGTTACGTGAAATAAGTTTGGGAACCTCTGATTTAAAGCATATGATTTTATTTTAAATACGTAATTTATTTAAAAAACGGCGGTCTGATTATTTGTTTTGTCGGTCATAAAAGGCCTAGTATGGTTGCCTATCGAAATAGAACTGAATCGATCGATATCAAGTAGATATTTTTTTGATAGTAACTTATTTTCATTCTACTCTAGCAATTTTGTAATTTCCACATACGGAGGTATACGTAACATTTAAATGCTTAAAAAACAAATGTCAAAATAAATAATTACAAAGTATACCTATTATTAAACTCTTTAAAAGTTTTGCCTTATCCCGTGTTGGTGCGGCTGCTTTGTAGAATTTCATCTGCCTTCCTACCAGGTAGCTCGTAAAAGGCGAACATAGTCTTAGCGTCACTAACACCATGACATCCTACTAGGTGGTAGAGTTTCTCAGCGACTCGCCCGGATTGGTACCACCGCCTGACCTATTACTGCCACCATAACGTCCAATGCTTGCCATTGACGTGTTTCGATTCGAAGGGTAAGGGTGGCGGTAAACTTACTTTTACTTGAGGCCTAACATCCCGGTCTCAGGTTGGCAACCATTACCACCTTTTTTGTCTTTAGGAGGCGTGAATTTCTTACCATCAGGAAATTCGTCTGCTTGTTTGCCTTCCATTGTCATAAAAAAAAAGATTTGTTATTATAATCTATATTGATTTGGTGCATATTTACTACCTATCTATTAAATTATCCGGTATGTTTTGAGAGTTACTCGTGGGAGAGAGATAGTGATATCTACACACAAATGTAACACTTTTTTATGTGTACACCAGCTGATCCAGCAAACTTCGTATCGCTTGACATTAATGCTGCGATTCTCAAATACACACAAAAATTTCATCAAAATCCGTCCAGTAGTCTAGAAGGAGTTCAGTGACAAACACACGAACACAAGAATTATATATAGAAAGATAAGGTGGCGCACTCGCTCACGGTTCTCCTGATGGTAAGAGATAATTGACTTATCTCATAAAAATACCGTGATTAAGAGTGACAGGTAAAGCTATGCAAGTTTATCCAGCGCCTTGTCTGCTGCAGTTACTATGTTTCAGTTTTATTTTAAGAGTAAAATTACGCAAGATTTTCTACAAAGAGAAACGGCCTATGCTTAAATTAGCAACGGACTATTTATTATGTATGTCATTAAATCTTGATAGCATTAGTGCCACCTTGCAAGTGCATTTTAAAAAAGGAAATTATAAAATTGGTTCCGAAATTTTGAAGAAATCGGTTAACATACAAAAAAAATGTAGAAGTCGAACATATAAACTCCTCAATTTTCTTTACAAGTCTGTTAAAAAATACTAAGCCATGTTAAAAATGGAAAAGTGTAAACGGATGGGCCAATTTTGCTAATTCTTTGTTTGTTGTGTTAGTTATTGTCAGAAGAAGGTTTTTATAAAAAAAACTGGCAAGTTAAAGGAAAAATTGGAAAAACAATGCTTAAATCCATGCAAGTTGTTAGTAGCTGTCAAGCGATACAAAGCTCACCGTGTTGGCTAGTTATTCAATAGAAATATGCTTTACCTGTGATCAAAATTTTTCGAAATGAATTTCGAATTCTAATTAGATCTATTCAATTTGAACTTAAATTTGCGCCTTTACAATAATACAGACAAATTTTGTTAATTCGAAAATGCCTCCACTTCTAGCTAATTGGAGCCTCGAGGCCCCACAACTTGATAATGTTTATAAACAATTACCCAAGGATAATAGCCACAGTCGTTTAACCGAAAAACGGATTTACGATAAACAAACATCAGATTATTCCAATTTGTAATCAATAAATATTTTGAGTTAGGTTTTAAATGTTAATGATTTTGTTATATAGCCCCGGATATTTGCCTTTTTTTGGACAGGTGCTAAGTAAGTACAAGTAAGTAAGTATCTTCACGCCCATGTCCCCGAAGAGGTAGGCAGATACACAACCAGGACACCTACGACTAGCCGAAAACACTAAGTCCCACAATGTGATAGGTGGCAAGCCTATCGCCAACCGGGCACATAATATCCAATCCCGAGCACAACGCCTGGACTACTAGACCACAGAGGCGATAACTTGTTCAGGTGGTAATTAAATAAATAAATAATAAATAAATATCTCTGGACAAGTTACATAAATTGAATCTAACCCCAAAGAAAGCAAATTATATGCTTGTATTGTGGGTGTTAGTCAACGATATTAATACATAGAAATACTTAAATAGATACCAGAATAAATTTAATAAACACCCAGACCCGGAAATGTAGACATCTAAATGTTCGTCACACAAATGTCTGCCACCTTCGGGAATCGAACCCGAGCCTCGCGGATGATCGGTGTAGTCAAGTTTAAAAGTATAATTTGCTAGGTTTTAGTTAAAAGTGAGTTTGATGAACGCTTAAAAAATACCTGTGTCATTGTATTGAATAGCAATTAGGCAAAAAATTTCTGATGTTATGAAATACATACATACATAAAATTATTTATACGCATCAGACAATGCTTTTGTATGAGTTATTTTTGTATGAGTTATATGAAATGAAAATATTTTCTTTGTGCCAACATATTTTTGTATTAACAATAGTTGTTTAGATTGC
>NJDC01001818.1:196106-217185 GCA_002245475.1 Calephelis virginiensis | reverse complement strand
ATGATGTGAAATTTCAGTGATGTCAATAGTAATATATTATATTCTAACAACTTTTGTGTAGGGTGCGGATTTTTTTTGTTTAACCATCTTTCAAATTTTTGCCACCGACACCGCGCCACGCGCCGCCCTCAATTTTGCCGCCCCTCATTATTGCCGCCCCAGGCAATTGCCCGGTTTGCCCCCCCCCTAGATCGGGCCCTGCTTATAAAGTACATTACATCAATAAATAAAACATTACCCACACTACCATGCATTTGACACACACAAAATAAATAACGCCACTAAAATGTTGTCTAAAGGTTTGTTTCTTACTAATAAGACGCTTTTGTGCTTGTTCTTTCTTATCTTATAGAAGCGGATGTCTGTAAAGTCGGTTTACTGACGATCAGCGGTGACAACGTTATAAGAACGGAAGCCGATTGTGCCTCTTTGTCGCTCGTTCCGCGCTCTCGCTTGCACTTCAAGCCTTAAATGGCAATTGGCATGCCTCAGAGCGAGGTAACGCCGCTTGAGTCACGTTTTTTGGTGCATGCAGCCGGCTCCATCGAATTATAAGACGTTTTCACGTCTTAAAGCTATACTATACAATTACACTATGATTACCGTCAGGGAGATATTGTGTCGGCAGATATTGACGTTAAATAATGAATTCAAAAAATCGACAAAAATAAGATCACGTCATCCATTGCCGACATTTACAAAGTGGAACCCTTTACCAGACAGTTATGTTCTTACATTATGTATAGTAATTGTAGTTACGTTACACAAGTGTTTGAACATGACGTAATCTCGAATCAAAATTTTAAAATAGCCCCCTCATTTGGAAACTCACGCTGAGAAAGTTTATAAAGTAATAATAATAAGAATAAATTTATTTCTCTATTACAATAGACAAAACAAAGGTAATAAAATAAAAAATAAATAAAGAAATATATCTTAAGATAAAAATATATATAAAAAAGTATCTTCACGCCCATATCCCCGAAGAGGTAGGCAGAGGTACAACCAAGGCACCCACGACTAGCCGAAGAAACAAAGTCCCACAATGTGATAGGTGACAAGCCTATCGCCAACCGGGCACATTTCCATTCCCTACCAACATTTTTTATTAGAAAATTGGAAAAATCCAATTTTCTTTTTGTTGGCCGACCCGGGATTCGAACCCGGGACCTCGTGCAGTCAAGTCCAACACCCGGACCGCTAGATCACAGAGGCAACTAAAAAATATACATATATGTTGTTTAAGCCTATTTATAAGAGACTGGTGCCAGTTTTAGGTATAAACCTGTGCTACAGGTCACCAATGCCCTGATAGGTAAAATAGTATTACTTGTAAGTTATCGAGTACAATGATCTAAGTAGGCACACAACAAACTTTAAAATTTCAGTTCATGCGTCACATTAATAAAATTTATCTTATCTCTGAGTGTGTGTGCGTGTATGCGTAAGCGTATGTGTATACGTAAGTGTGTGAGTGTGTGTGTATGTAATTAGTGTTTGTACTAGCATGAATATCTAAAAGATAAAGTAAAAGAGGAAGAAAACAATGAAATAAGTATACATTTTAATGCTCGGAAAATAAAAGATCTTCTGTTTCATTATAATCAAAGATCAGCAGCCAACTTGTAACAGCCCGTTTGTAATTGTGTGTTTGTAATTTATAGATATTTAAATGTTTATTTACCTTATTAAGAATGTAAGACCCTAAAAAACAATAGAAGTTATAAGGAGTCTTGGAATTCAAAACTAAATAAAATAACTAATGTCTGGCCATGGGACTGAACCATCGGATCTCGGAATTGTTATTTAAAGTTATAGCTAATTGGAATTCCTCAGTAGTAATAATAAACTCGCGACTCAATAACGTTAGACAATTACCTAAGGGTTATAACCGCAATGGCTTACCGGATTTATGTAAACAAATAGCAGATTATGCGAAACGGTAATCAATATTTTGTTTACGGTATTAACTGAAAAGGGTTTTAAGAGTTTAATCGGGATTTGTTTATACTATATTGGGATTTCCGTACTGACATAATAAGTATGGAAGTTTTTGGAGTGAAAACTTCTTTAGCGACGTTGCGCACTTTTTTTTGGAATGGGTAAAAACTTTGAAACGCGTGTCAGGACACGTGACCTGATCGAAAATTAGTAATACGGCGCAGGGCGCTTGCGCGAATGTTCGTGTTATCTTGTTGATGTACGATAGCGCAATAAATGAATATTGTATTCTACCACAAAAATGATAGTATTTTCATACTGCTAATTAAAGCAATTCGTGCAAAATCATTCCATTCCAAAATATTAAAAATGCACAACGTTAGTATTCAAGTTTTCACTTCTGCCGGCACTCCCGGAGTGCAACCCGTTGTTTTTATTGGAATGTTTTTTTATTTATTTTATTGGAAGGCAAACAAACAGACCGATTTCCTGGTGGTAAGAATTTCACGCTGCCTAGAGACACCAAAGTTGGTAATGGTGAATTGCCAACCTGAGGCGGGGATGTTAGGTCTCGAACAAAAAAAAATGTACTGGCTACCTTATCCTTCGAACCGGAACACGTCAACGGCAAGTGCGGACCTTATGACGGCAGGAATAGTGGCGATGGTACCAATCCAGGCGAGTCGCTGCCAAATTCTACCGCCTTGTCAGATGTCACGAAGTTAGTGACGGTAAGTCAATGGTAGCCTTTTAAGAGCTGCCTGGCTGGAAGGCAGATGGTCTATTCTGCAAAACAAACAAAATGCCATCTGCAGTCCTGTGCCTCTAACAAGAGAAATACTCAGTATTACACAGAAAGCATATTGTTTTAGCACTGATTTTCAGGTAGCCGTTCAGTCAAAACTCCTCGCATTGTACGTGTAGTAAAAAATATTAGATGGTAGTTTTTCTTTGTCAAAAGACAGCGCACAGGCATGCGGCTCCTCCAACGGTAAGAGACAACAGCAGCCCATAAACATCATACATATAGGTGCGTTGCTGTCTACCCACTACCTCTCTACCTCTACCCCTCCGAACTGGACCATGACATTGTGTTAATTTTACAGAGATTAACAAGATGAAAAAACAGTTTTAATTTATTTACGCATGAATTAGAATAAGAATAAAGTTATTGCGCCTCTGTGGTCTAGCGGTCCAGATGATGGACTTGAGTGCTCGAGGTCCCGGGTTCGTTTCCCAGGTCGGGCCACTAAAGGAAAATTTTGTTTTTCCAATTTTCGAATAAAAAATATGTTGCTCGGATTTGGATATATGTCCAGTTGGCGATAGACTTGCCACCTATCATATTGTGGGATTTAATGTTTTCGGCTAGTCGTGGGTGCACTGGTTGTCCCTCTGCCTAACTTTGCGGGGATATAGGCGTGAAGATACTTTTTTTCATAATCAGAATATCGTTTATTTAACATACAAAAGGCATTGGTGACGCGTTTATGTAGTACTAAAATCTACCACTGGAACGTGGTCACACACTGAGAAGATGCGGCCAAAGAAACTCAGCAGGCTTGTCTTTTTTGCTTTCATGTTTACGTGATTTCACATTTCATATGAGATCAAAAAAAAAATAACAAACCATCTTTAAAATAATTATAAAATGAAGTTTCACCAAAGGCCGAATATGAAAATATTAAATGTAGGGATAAAATATTTTACATGTCATGCAATTTTCTGAGGCACGACTTTGATACGCCTACATTTTGTGAGGGAGCGGAATTCCAACAAAATATTCTTTATACCCTTTAAGAATAGGTTTTGTGACTTTCATAGGATACAAGCGGAAAAAGGGTGTAAAATGTTTAATAAAACATGTTGGAAAGAAAATATTTTCAGGCGTCACTAGCAATATATTGCAACACTTTGATAAAATATGGTTAAGCAAACGACAGCAAAAAAAATTTTTTATGACATTGGAAGGCAAACAAGCAGACGGATTTCCTGATGGTAAGAAATTCCCAACGCTCTAACACCAAAGGCGGTAATGGTGCGTTGTCAACCACAGGCCGGGATGTTATTCCTCGAGCAAAAGTAAGTTTACCGGCTACCTTATCCTCCGAACCGGAACACGTCATAACGTTGTAGCGGCAGGAATAAGTAAGGCGGTGGTACCGATCCGCGTGAGTCGCTGCGAAACTCTACCACCTAGTCAGATGTCACGGTGCTAGTGACGGTAAGCCTATGCTTGCCTTTTACGAGCTGCCTGGCACAGGAAGGTGATAAATTGAACTCAACTAAATTTTATAAACCAACTAGCGGCTTGCCCCGGCTTTGCACGGTTATAAAGTATACGTTTAAACCGTCCTCTTCAATCACTTTATGTAATTATGAAACCGCATCAAAATCTGTTGTGTAGTTTTAAAGATTTAAGCATACAAATGGACATAGGGGCAGAGGAAGCGACTTTGTTTTGTACTATGTAGTAGTAAATAAATATCTTGTCAAGTTACACAAATTGAATCTAACCCCAAAGTAAGAAAATTATATGATAGTGTTATTGGTGTTAGCTACAATACTAATACATAAATAGAAATACTTAAATATATTCCAGAATAAAATAAAATGATTAAAATCTATACTTTTAACTCTCGTATTATAAATGTGAAAGATTGGTTTGTCTGTTACACTTTTACGGCTGAGCAGCCGGATCGATTTTGATAAAACTTGATAGGTTTGTAATAAAAGCTTTGGGTTTACACATAGTTTACTTTTTGAATTCAACCTTCAATGGACTTATACCTTATAGATAGCCTTAGACTTATAGGTTGCCTGTCGCCCTGTTACGCGTTTACAGCTAAACCAATAGATCAATTTTGATGGAATTTAACAAGTACATAGTTAAAGAGCCGAGTTCAAACATTCGCCACTTTTGTTCAAACCAATAATGTAAAAAAAAGATAAAATAAGGATAAATAAAAATGTACAAATCAAAACATACAAATCTATTGTACGCCGTTGAATTAGTTTTTCTAAGTATACAGGCTGGTTGGTAGCACATACATATCTTCATGCCAATTCCCTTATGTGGTAGGCAGAGAGTATCGAGTGCCAGACCTCACGATCCTGACAAACCTGTCTAGCTTCCTTCACATTCATTACCCTTTTTAAACAAACACCCTCGGATAATATCCGATTGATCTGATCATGGAATATCAACCTTGGTCTCATCGGGTACCTACATCCATCCACATTCGCATTGAATATCTGCTTTATCAATCTTTCATCTGTCATTTTTTCCACATGACCGAACCAGCGGAGCATGCCCTTTCGCATTTTAACACCAACACTTTCTTTCAATCCTACTCTTTCTCGGATCTTACTGTTACGAATGCGCTCAGCGAGCGTCACACCACAGATTTTCCGTAGCGCTCTCATTTCTACCGCATTTATCCTACTTTCATGCTTTTTCTGACATACCCAACATTAGTTTTTTACATTCTTTTTACAGGATTAGGCTGCGAACAAGCACACGGTTTTAATGTTGATAATAGATAACCAAGGCCTATAGACACCAAAGATGTTATAGATGTGTACCACGTGTGAAAGTCAACTGGTGACCCTACCGTCACGAAACTTGACGATGGTGATTGACTTTATTTTTTTTTTGAGCTACGTATCCATTTATTAAGCTGCAGAAATAAGAGTATATACATTGTAATAGTTCAGTTTTAGGTTGGCAGCTAACAATTATTGTTCTTTGGTTTTATGGGCAATGTATGTATATTTATTACTATCAGGTGTTCCTCGATTTTGTTGCCTTAGTTATCCCTACTAATATTATAAATACGAATGTAAGTTTGTTATACTTTCAAACTAATTAACCAATCATGAAACTTTATACACATATTCTTGGAGGTGTTAAGAGTAACGTAGGATCCTTTTTTAAGACTTAAATGCGGGCGAAACCGCGGGTGGAAGCTAGTTTTATTACCAAAAAAGAAATTTGAAAGTGACAATAATATATGGCAACCTTGAGATTGATTTTCAAGATTTTGTACAAACTCGTGAAACTCATAAAATAAATCCCGAATTGGAACTTTTGTGGGTCCAACAAATGTCGCGCCGATAAAAAAAAATAAAGAGAAAATCGTAAAATGTTTACGAATGTTTATTACTTTTTCCTTTTATACAGGGTGTTTTGGTAAGCAAGCAAGTAAAATATTTTTTTTATTAATTTCATAGAAAAATTTAATGTTTTAAGTTTATTTAGTTTCGCTACTAGTCACGATGGTAAGGTATTTATTTATTTAAAGTACTGCTGACAAGACTAATACTAAAATATTTATGAAACAAATTTTTAAATGAAAAGTGCACGGTTATGTTGTCTCAATGACAGGCAAAAAAATTAATCTTATATAAGTAAGCAAACAATGTGTGTGTGGTCAGTGGTTTTGAAAAATAATTTTATTACTTAACTAGCGGCCTGCCCCGGCTTCGCACGGGTATACAATATACATATAAACCTTCCTCTTCAATCTCTTTATCAAAATCCGTTGCATAGTTTTAAAGATTTACGCAAACAAAGGAACATAGGGACATTGGGACAGAGGAAGCGACTTTGTTTTTTACTATGTAGTGATATTATAATAATATGTACGTTGTCTCCAGATATTAACGATGTTACTGATATGTTGCTAAATTGGACTTAAGATAAGTCTTTTGCAAACCTGAACAAAACGATTTAAATAACTTTATGTAAGCTTACTAGATGATAATAAGAGGATAATAAGAACTGACATTATGCCATCTTGGCAAGTTAGTAAAATTACTTATGAGACATAATTTAGCCTCTGATTGTTACCGTACTTTACCATCTTGTTCACGTCCTATCGGATCCTCCGGATCCAGTAACTCCCTCCCAATCCAAGCAACACTAGCTTACAGAACACTACACTACACTGTCGCCATCGGTCTCGAGGACGAAGACCTCTCTTGCGCCCGGCGCCTAACGCCGAGCGACGAGCCGCCACTCTTCCACTATCAAGTCCACCCAGTGACCAGTAGGGTTACTCTCCAAACACGATTTCATGGAAATTGGAAATTTGAATCGAATTTGTCATTTTAGGTACTCTGGAACACAGTAATAAAGGATGATTAACATTTAGTTACAACAAAATTCAATGAATCGGATAAAATCATCTATTGTTTATTATTAATTAAACTTTAATAATTCGCTAGTATTGTATTGAAGAGTAACTAAAGTGACCGATCCGATTCCAATTTCCAATATTGCATTAATCGAGATTCAAGAGTAACCCTACAGAATGCAGCACCAAGTCGAGGTACGGTCTCCCGAGAGACAACGCTTGTTGCTGGCGTGGTACGGAACAGTCCAATCCATCTAAATAATGATGTCTCGGGCTGAGCGCTCTGCTCGGCCCACAAAGCCCGGTGAAGTTGTAAAAAACCGCGAGAATGGCGACATATCAGTCATCCCAAAAATAAACCATCTTGTGGTTCCAACACAGCCCATTCCCACTTAGCTTATTTATGATAATGATACACCATTCAAATGTCTGTATTTCCGGGTCTGGGTGTTTATTAAATTTTTTTTGGTATCTATTTAAGTATTTCTATGTGTTAGTATCGTTGACCAATTCCCATAAAACGAATACAAGCATATAATTTGCTTACTTTGATGTCAGATTCAATTTGTGTAACTTGTCCAGGAATATTTATTTATTATTAATAATATATGTAACTAAGGACTCAATAAAGCAGTGATTTACAAACACTCGTGTATTTTACTTATCTCTTATGGCATCACATGGCGATCCAGCCAGGATTCGAACCTGGAATCTTCTGATCCGCAATCAGTTTTGTGTCAATTTAGCGTACAATCACGCTGTTTTCTAGATGGTAAGAGACAACCGTTTCTTATAGGCACCATAGATGTTATAGATGCGTCGCTGTTCTGTTGTCGACATGTTAGCCTATTATGCAAGTTTACCGGCTACCAGACCGAAACAAGATAGAGTCATTTGGGTGACAGGAATAGGCAAGTTAATGGATCCTGATCCGGGCAAGTTGCTGCACAACACTCTTGTTCGTAATGACCTATTTAACCTGCTCGCCTCTTACGAGCTCATGGCAGGAAGACTGATAGTTTTTCTGTGTGCTGTGAGAGCTGTGCAGACTTGGGGCCAATACAAAAAAATGTATTTCTTACAATCAAGATTTTCATTTTGTTAATTTGTTATTAATCGCAATCCACAGGTCAGGTGTCGACTTGACTTCTTGAGGTTTCGGGTTCGATCTTGAGTCGGGCAACAAAAAAATAGGGAATTGTGTATTTTCAATTTTCTAATATGGATAACGATGTCCAGGTAACGGTGCCCGGTTGGCGATAGGCTTGCCATCTATCACTTTGTGTCCCACAGTGTTTTCGGCTCGTCGTGAGTGCCCTGGTTATAACCAGGGTACCCACGACGAGCCGAAAATCTCTAAACTCTACCTCTGCCTATCTCCTAAGGAATATGGGCGTGAAGACACTTTTTTATTTCATTAATAGGAAAATCTCCGAAGTGGTAGGCAGAGGCACAACTAGGGCACCCACGACTAGCCGAAGATACTAAGTCCCACAATGTGATAGGTGGCAAGCCTAACGCCAACCGAGCACATATCCAATCCCGAGCAACATTTTTTTTAATTAGAAAATTGGAAAAACCCAATTTTGTTTCTGCTACCCGACCCGGGATTCGAACCCGGGACCTCATGCAGTTAAGTCCGACAACTGAACCGCTAGACCACAGAGGCGATTATTATTTTGTTAATAAAAAGAAATATGATATAAATATATTCGTTGTGTCGGTATGCACATAAAGTTGGAAATTTGTTTTGAATATAGTAGCCGAGCAATTTTCATAAGTACCTGTTTCTGAAAGCCTTTCCCAAAACGGATGTGGCTTGAAACCCCTCATTTGAGAGTCAAAACTAAATCCGGTAGATTCAATATGGATTTCATACTGAAAATACGTAAGCCAAAATGAATAAGCGTAGGGTTGTCGATTTTTTGGATTAAATTATGTTTTTTGTAAAATAGATTTGAATTAGCATAACTGAGTGTAATTATGAAACCAAAACTTATGTTTTGTGTCGACTTTGTGGTGTAGCGGTCCTGGTACGATACTCGGGTAAAAAAAGGATTTTAAAATTTTGAATTTAAAAAGCAATGTTACCCTGGATTGAATATGTGCCTGGTTGATGGTGCCCGTCTGCGGCTAGTCGTGGTTGCCTTGGTTGTACCTCTGAGAACTTTTTCGGGGATATGGGCGTCAAGATACAAAACTTTTGTATTGTTGACTTTTGTTACTTATTATTCACTATCAGTCCGTCCCAGCTTCACACTGGTAAACTATAAAACCGCATCTGAATCCAATACGAACTTAGTTTTTAAAGATCAAAGCATACATACAGACAGCGGAAAGGGACTTTCTTTTATATTGTGTAATGATTAGCAAACTAGATACAGACGCGACGTTATCCTGTCTTAACTCGTAGTTAAGTTGAATTCTTAATTTTTTTGATATTTCTTTAAACTTACGTTATTTTTATTATATTCCTATTGACAGTTCCTATTGTCAATAATTAATACAAAATAAAAAATAATTAGCAAAAATCTTTCATCTGATCAGGTGTGATACGGTGACCAAGGGAAATAGAGATTTTTTAATATTTAGACTAGACTAGCTGAACTGACAGACACTGTCAAGTCTTCAGTATGAATACCTATTGAATTCTCAAATTTTCTGATGTTCCGTTAATTTCACATTTTTTTCGTTTATAAGTGTTTGTTATCATAAAAAACAGTCAAGTTTTTATTATATTTGTTTATACATTGTGTGTAAGAGCTACAAACTAAATATTTATTTTAAATATTATCTAAATTCACAACCCTAGTAAGTGGTTTTTATAAGTAGGTGCCTTCTAAATAGTCTGCAAAAATGTTTATGAAAAGAGTAATAAATGTGGAGTATTGTGACAACTAGAACTCGCAACGGACTTGGCGTGAAGATATTTATGTATCTGATTCTGAAGGTCTCAACGATTAGTTTTTTTGTAGTAGAGGAGGCGAACGGAAAAAAAATGTTAACTGACGGTAAGTGGTACCTAACCGCCGCATATGGACATCAACAACATGAGGAGTATCAGAAATGTGCTGCTCACCGCTTAGGTTACCTCTTTTCTTCAAAGTTCCTTGAAGGTTTGAGAATACCGCCGTAAGTAATTAGTTCTATCTCTTACTGAATTTTGGAATCTCACAGTAAAGGGTCATCCAGCATTAACGTGAAGGTCATAAAACTTCAAGCTCTATTGCGATATCCAAAGAATCGAGCCGATTGAAAAGAGCTCGACCATAGACGATTCGGGATGAAAAAAAGAAGCTGGCCCTAGGAAGTCACAAAGATGAGAACAGTAATCCACGTGGCTTGAAGTACTGTCTCGCCTTACTGAGCAGACCAAATGTTAAAAAATATTTCAGTTTCTCGGAACAAGGATCAAAGGAAAGTCATAGGAAAAGACCTACACAATATTTTTTGGGCTGTCGGTGGTTGTAATAGTATTCTAGCGAATCCGACATCGGATTCTGCTGGAATACTATACAAACTAGTTACACTTGGATTAAAAATTAGGGCTTGTGAGTAGTGGATATGTGTTGGAGGACGTATTAGAGCGACATAGTCGCGAAGCGACAAAGCTCTTCAAAATAGATTTAAAAAAATATATTTCAGTTTCCTCTTCCAGACCACAAAACTGCACCTTACATGGTATATCGAGGTCAGGAATTTCAATACTGCCTGTGGAATTTAGGAAAACGCTCTCAAAAATGTATATATGTACCTACTTTAAAACCCTCATTTGATAGTCAAAACTAAATCCGATAGATTCAATACGGATTTTAATCAATTTACTTAAAATACGTAAGCGAAAATGAAAAAGCGTACGTAGGGTTGTCACTCCTTTAGGTCTAACGTTAATATCGCTTACGGTCTTTAGTTTGGATTTTGTGTATTTCTTTTTTTCTCTATCTCTTATGTTATCAGAGACAGGCTAACTTTTAGTGGGGTTCTACTGGTCAGCACAATCGTTGTTTACGCCATGGTACGCCAGCTATCAAGCAATGAATGAATGCCGGAGTGATGAAAGAATTAAATAAGGATGATTTTTCAAAGTTGGTAAAGCATGGCTTGCAGCTGTCTTTGCCACTTTAAAGGTTTGGGATTGTAGATGAAAGTGAGGGAGCAAAGTGTATGTTGAAAATTATTTTATGTATAATTTAATTGCTTAACAGAATACAGTTAGTAGTATTTCAAATATTTTGTATGTTATTATTATTTTAGTATGATGATTATAGGTATGAGATATAACAAGAAATCAAACATGTTTAAATAGTTAAAACAGTTTCTATAAATTTTAAAGAAAGAAAAAATTTCGCCCCAGACAGGATTTGAACCTGTAACTTTCCGTCTCAAGCCGACGAATGCTCTAACCAATTGAGCTACTGAGGATTCAAGTCCCGTGGCGAAATTTTTAATTCCTTTCTAACCCGTTAACGCGGGTAGTTATGTCCTATAGATACACAATTCTGAGTACCCACCAAATGAGTTCATCATTACAGATGAAATTCACATTTTAGAATGGCCATAACTCTCGTTTCTCGCAACGTATTTTTATTTTAGCACTTGCTTTGCACTTTAGTTAAAACAGTTGCTTTGCTTAAAAAATAGAAAAAGTGTATTTCCAATTTTCTAATATAAATAACGTTACCCGGGATTGGATATGTGGCCCGGTTGGCGATAGGCTTGCCACTTATCACATCGTGAGATTTAGTGTCTTCGGCTAGTCGTGGATGCCTAGGTTGTGACTCTACCTACCTCTTCGGGAATATAGACGTAAAAATACTTAAAAAAAATACGTTGAAACTTTTGGGTAAATTTTGTAATTTGGTAGCCCTATCTTACATAACAGTGCAGTAGGATTTAATGAAATTCACAAATTACCGAACATATTTATTTCAGTGCACAATTAAGTCGGAAGGTCGGGTTTATTGTTGGGATTTCGGACAGCAGCAACTTAAATTACCAACAATTATATTATTGTGCGATCTTCATATATTTATTAATACTAGTAGTCGCCCGTTGGTCGAAATTCAACTATAATTAATTTTAATATCTTGTTGATAAGAACGCCATCTTCATTTCTTAAGACCAAAGTAGTTGGTCTGAAAAATGAACATAGCGTATGTTTTTTAGTTTGCGCCTGTCAAAAAATTAGAAGCGCAAAACTTAAATAGTGCTACTGTACACGATTACCGTTTATTTCGTATTGTTCAAAGAGCATGATGGTATAATAAAATAAATAAACAAAGTTATATGTTATACAAATCTTAATCAGCTCTAAACAAGACGTAGGGGGTCTCCAATTTTACGGAAACAAAAGGATTTCAATTTCCAGCCGTCAAAAAGACGAATGGTAGTCATTAGAGAAGACATCTTTGAGTAGCTTCTCAGAAATGTTTTCATTGTAAAGCACCTCTTCGTGTCACAACGTATTATTTTAAATTATATTATTTTATTGGCGTAATAAATCTAGGGAGCTTAAACTTAAGGGACAGTGACATTGAGTGGAAATGGAAAAGAAGTTTACGTAAAAGAAGTGTACACAAGCAATATGTAGTGTTAACTACATAGCTAAATTCAGGCAAAATCCCTTTTTAAGTCGCTTAAAATTTTACCTTTACCTTTTTTGTACATCTTGGCTGTATCTGTATTTCTAAAAAAAAAAACATCATCAATTGTTTAAAACAAATGCTGAAAACCCAAGAGTCTGACATGATTTACTGACGACTTATGACTGATGACTAATTAAAATAAATTTAAATTGATATAAATTTTAATGCAAATTACTACTTGACTAATGGCTCAATACCAACGTGAATGCCAAAACCTAAAGAAAGAAAGAAAAGAACAAATGCTGAGCTGTTGGGAATTTCGTGTTTTCGAAATAGTATTTTCTCACTTCGGCATGTGGCAAACCAAAAACTTAATATTTCCAAAAATAATGTTTACTGCAATTCAGTTCGTAACCAAATTCCTGATAATCTGAAATCACTTTCATTAAAAAGACTTCGAAAAAAGTTATTTGACTTGTTAGAGAAAACAAATTGTAATAATTTGTAATGTCGAGAATTTTCTTGTACGGAAGCGTTTATAATAAAATGGTTGTAATAATTATTAACCAAACATAATTATAATTAAAGATACCTCGGTTGCAGAGAAATGAGCTTCGCCGTTTCTTCTCCTGTCTGGCTAAGTTTGGAAAGGGTGGTAGTACAACGCAGATAGGTTAAAGCCCTGGTTTCCGAGGAGTTTGTTTCGCCGTTCCTTCTGCTGACTGGCTGGGTTTGGAAAAAGTAGTAGTTTACGGTAGATAGGGTTAAATTTAATTATAGTTTTAAAATGTTTTTTTTAAACAAGGAAACTTTTAATAAAAAAAAGTATTTTCACGCCCATATCCCCGAAGAGGTAGGCAGAGGTACAACCAAGGCACCCACGACTAGCCGAAGACACTAAGTCTCACAATGTGATAAGTGGCAAGCCTATCGCCAGCCGGGCACTTTTCAATTCCGACCAACATTTTTTTTAAATTAGAAAATTGGAAAAATCCAATTTATTTTTTGTTGGCCGACCCGGGATTCGAACCTGGGACCTCATGCATTCAAGTCCAACACCCGAACCGCTAGACCACAGAGGCGATTTATAAATATAAAAAAGTTGAGAAGTGTCAAGGGACACCACAGAGCAAAAAGTGTCGTGATAACATTTTCGTAAGAATTTTTTCCGTCTAGCCCCCATTCACAACGCGCAATAAGGAACTTCGTTTCAATAATTTGCTTAAATTAAAAGTTATAGTTTATGTAATAATTAAATAATATTTTTTGTAAATATTAAAATATTGGCACACCAAAATGTGGTAGAACATGTACATACTTAAACATGTTTGCAACATCTTATTAACACACATATTCCGCAAATAAATAATTTTCATTTCATTTCATTTCATTTCACCTTGTCTTGATAGGGATCCACTGACTTATCTATTTATGCCGCCAAAATGATAGGATAGGATTCCGGTACTTAGGGTAGGGTAGGTAATTGAATTTTTATGTACCGATAGACCAGGGCTATTTAAAAAAAAAATATCTTCACGCCCATATCCCCGAAGAGGTTTCCCCCGTGGTGGTCCGGGCGCCTTTGTAGAATAGACCATCTACCTTCCTTCCAGGCAGCTCGTAAAAGGCGAGCATAGGCTCACCGTCACTAACACTGTGACATCTGACTAGGTGGTAGAGCTTAGCACCTACTCGCCCGGATTGGTACCACCGCCTTACCTATTCCTGCCGCCATAACGTCATGACGTGTTCGGAGGGTAAGGTAGCCGATAAACTTACTTTTGCTCGAGGCCTAAAATCCCGGTCTCAGGTTGGCAGCGCACCATTACTATCTTTGGTGTCTCTAGGCGGCGTGTATTTCTTAACATCAAGAAATCCGTCTGCTTGTTTGCCTGCCAATATCATAAAAAAAAAGGTAGGCCGAGGCACAACCAGGGCACCCATGACTATCCGAAGACACTAAGTCCCACATTGGGATAGATGGCATGCCTATCACCAAACCGGGCACACATCCAATCCCGAGCAACATTTTTTTAAGAACTATTTTAGAACGAAGGGTAGATAAATCATTACCCAAAATACATAGTAAAAGAACGCCTTTTTAAAGCTTGTTTGGGTAGGGATTCATCACTTTACCTACCCTGCTACTATAATGATAGTATTATTTTACCAGTTTCCATAGTTTACTCTTCCCATCAGAAAAGCCGTGTTATTCGCTGTCTTCAGTACATAGTATAAAACAAAGTCGCTTCCCCTGTCCCGATGTCCCATTGTATGCTTAAATTATTATACTACGTAACAGATTGTGATGCGGTTTTTTAATAGGTAAAATAATTGAAGAGGAAGGTTTATATGTATATTCCATAACCGTGCGAAACCGGGGCGGGCCGCTAGTATCATATTAAGACATATTTTACGGTTTTATAACCAAATAAAGATCTTTTATACTTAACAAAACGTACAGATGTCCATAAATTTTAAAACTTGAGGAATTTACTTTCCAACTCTCAAAAAGGATCGCTGTCATTCTGAAGGACATCTTGGAGGAGCTTCTTAGAAATGTTCTTATAATAAAGCACTTCTTACCGTCACGAGATATCGCACGCCTCTGTGCTTAGTTTTAGGCTTGTTACGATGATACTTTACCCATTCCCTGAGCTCTTACTATGAGTTTATGGTGCTACACTCGTCAGGGTCTTCGTAAATTATTTGTATAAAAATTTGAACAGCGCCTCTACTTGTAAGTAAGAGAACTAAATTTTGAGATGTACCAAACGTACCTAATCTAAAGAAATAGTCCGGTCCATTCGTAAAAATCTAAAAAAACTCATGATAAAGGTCCTGAATGTTGGGTGTTTCTATCAAATTACTATTACGAGTACATTATAGGAACAAGAGGTAATTTAGTCAGAGTAAATCTGCAAAAATTTCGACTTCAATTTTAATATGTAAATCATTTTCGTGCACAAAAACTGTTTTGTTTCCACGATTTTTTTGGGATTCCACAATTAGATTCAGATTTCATGGCACACCTTTCGAAAGCACGCCCTTTCCAATGGAAAATATTTTTAAAAGAGAAATCGATTAGTAGAAGTATCTTCACGCCACTATCGCCGAAGGCGTAGGCCAAGGTACAACCAGGACACTCACGACTAGTCAAAAATACTAAGTCCCAAAATTACATAGGTGGCTAGCCTATCGCCGACCGGGCACATATCGAATCCCTTGCAACGTTATTTTTGTTAGAAAATTTAAAATATACATTTTCAAATTTTTTTTTGTTGCCTGACCTGGGGATTGGACCCAGGACCTCAATAAATCAAGTCCGAAGCTGGACCGCTAGAACACCTAGGCGATCGATAAACTTTTAAAAAATATTGGAGTTGAACATATAAAACTCCTCCTTTTTCGCTTAAAATTATCTTCGCTTCCCATATCCCCTTAGAGGTAGGTAGGCACAGCTAAATATGTTAAGCCATTGCTTATAGAGAAATAGAAATTTGACATGTGGTCTGCTGAGCATCACTATTTTTGGTCGCATGCTATCTTTTTCCAACGAAACAAAAGCATAAGAGATGGCTCAAATAGCCATGTTAAATCAGACGTAGCTTAACAACTTGTGACGTTTTTAATCAACGGACTCTCAAGTATAGAATAAACGTCTGTAGAAATCTTGCGAACAATCTAATTTGACAGCACTAAAAGTGTTTTATCTCTTTCTATTACTTTCGTTGAAAGTATATAGCGATAACTTAAAATTAGCTTAGTAAGTGCTCTGTAGAATTACCACTATTACATTTTAAGGTTGCTCGAGTTTACCATTATACTTAAATAAGACTTTACATCCCTATATTATAGTTACTTAGCTATCTGACGGAAAAAGAAGTATCTTCACGCCCATATCCACGACTAGCCGAAGACACTATGTACCACAATGTGATAGGTGGCAAGCCTATTGCCAACCGGGTACATATATCCAATCCCGAGCAACGTGATTTTTATGAGAAAATTGAAAATAAACATTTTCTAATTTTTTTTTTGCCCGACTCGGGGATCGAACCCGGGACCTCAAGAAGTCAAGACCGACGCCGGACCGCTAGAGCACAGAGGAGATTAGATATTGAAATAAAAATAGCCTGTGTTACTCTCCATCCTTCTGTCTCCACATACAAAAAATATACCACACCTTCGCTCCGTAAGAAAGACAATTAATCGCCTCTGTGTTGTAGCGATCCGTTATCTTACTTAACTTCAAAATACCCAGGTTCGATCCTCAGGTCGGCCAGCAAAAAGAAAATGTGTTTTTTTTAAATTTTCAAATAAAAACGTTTCCCGGGGATGGATATTTGTCCCTTTGGCTATATACTTGCCACCTATCACATTGTGGGACTTGTCTTTGGCTAGTCGTGGGTGCCCTAGTTTATTTCTGCCTGCCTCTTCGAAAATACGGACGTGAAGACACTTTACCAAGAAATAAACAAAAACACTTTCGCATTTAAAATATTGTATGGTCTTCTTGATCCCGGGTTCTATAATAGAATATAAGCCAACTGCTTTTGTATCAGGCAGTTCGGCAGAGCTTCAAATTTTTTTAACTAACTCCGTGATCATATCTAGGTGGTAGTTTTGCTAACACTCTAAATTTAGTACCACAACCTTATTTACATCTGACCCCATATTGTCAGTGATCATTATGTACTGTCGTGTTTTTGAAGGTAGGATCACTCTCACAATCTACTTATTATGATTGTGAGAATGACAATTACCCTCGGTATCTATATGTGTCCAATACTCTAAGATACTTTGACCGCGTCATTGGCCGAGCGTACAGGCCCTACTCCACGACTGCGAGACTCGGGTTCGATTCTGATGGAGGCAGGCATTTGTGTAATGAACATTTGATTAGCATGTCCAGGTCTGGGTGTTTATTAAATTTATTATGTTATGTAAGTATTTCTTTTTATCAATATCGTTGGCTAACATCATAAATATTAGCATAAAATTTGATCTCTTTGGGCTTAGATTTTTTTTATTAAACTTATTCAGGGATATAAATTAATTTATTTTATTAATTAACATTAAGTTAGGGGCAACTCTATAACATTTTTTTGAATTAAAATGTATCTTCACACATTGATTAACGCAAGTTAACGTGATAAAGGTATCGACTCGTCGATTCGATTTTTCGCTTTTGCGCAAAGTTTTATGTTAAGGATAGCGCACACCTTTGCCAGGGTCGAGCGTGTCGCGCCGCATCGCTTTATAAAGAACACCTAAGCGGGCCAGGCCGCTATACATTGGCGCATTTTTCACTCAGTAACAAAGAGTAAAGTAATTATTAAGCGCAGTAAATCGGCAATAACCGACTACAATGATTTCATTGGACACGATCCAATCATTCTTTTTTCGAAAGATGATTACAAATTTTTTCCAAACAAATTTTATCAACATCCTAGTAGCAGTTTTTGAGTAACAACAGTGATGGGGTCATCAAGATAGGCAAAAATGTATGCGTTATTCAATGTAACTCAAAACTCACTAGTCGGATCACGAAACCATTAATACGGGACTACCTCGAAAACATGAACTATCTTTCCAAAAAAGACTCTTAAAATCTGGTGCCTATGGACGGAGAAATCGTGTAAAAAATATCCAAAAAGCAATAAAAAACATGCAGTCGAATTGAGAAGCTAATCCTTTTTTAGTTGTCAGTTCAAAAAGAAGAGTGAGAACTTTATTTTGCAACCGTCAAGTATGGAAAGTGGCGCCTCTGGTAGTTGTCGAACGAAACTATAGCGTTAAAATGTCATTAGAACTGAGCACGAGGTGTCACGTAAAATCCACTGCGGTGCCCACTGTTCCAAACAAAATGTATGTATGTGATATATTGCGATCCATTGTGCCCCAATGCGGTCTGTCCAAGTATGCGCTATCCTTTAAGGTACCCCTAAGAGCCATTAACTATCGATTCCAGATTTGACATTATTCATGGGGTTACTCTTATAAATCATGCATGAACGTGTTTGACGTCACGTTTCGTTCCCGTCACGTAGATTGTCGTAAATTGTATTAATTTTGATCGCTCGAGATCCGTGAATTGCCATACCATAATTTTGTAAAAACTTTTTTTATAAATAAATTTATTAAAACGGTAGGTTCGTCAGCGTCGTCATGCTCTTTGCAGACTTTGCATATGCATCTGATGGACACCTAACATGTGGTTATAAAACAAAAAAAAACCTTTTTTTTTTCAAATATACTAATATTATAAAGAGGAAATGTTTGATTTTTTTGTTTGTTTGAAATGAATAGGCTCCGAAACTACAGAACCGATTTTAAAATTCTTTCACCCTTAGAATGCTACATTATCCCTGACTGACTTAGGCTTTGTTTCATCAAAATCGGTGCAGCATAAGCCAAGTCAAGAATATTTTCTAATTTACTTGCTGTTGCTCGCGGCGTTGCCTGCGTGGTCCCACGGGAACATTGTTTCGGGATAAAAACTATTCTATGTGTTAATCCAAGTTACCCTCTATATGTGTACCAAATTTTGTGAAAATCAGTTCAATAGTTTTTGCGTCAAGGAGTAACAAACAAACAGACAAACTTTCACATTTATAATATTATTAAGATTAAATCAAATGTCAAGCAAATCCGATACTATACACCGTAAGGCTGTATCCGTCCTACCACAAAAATATTTAGACGTATGTTTAGCTAAACATTGTTTAAAATCGACATTCAACCAATAACATGCTACTCGCGAATGACGTGTCAGCATGTCATTGGTTGAGGATACCATTCTAGAAATTGTATAGTAAAACGCTTGTTTCAATAGCGTTTTTTTTGTAATAAGACGGTTTTTTTAGTACTTTATTGAAGACCAAAACACTCAAAATTTTAGACCTTGTTATACCTAGTACAAAAGCTGCATTTTGTACAAATCGTTTGTGTTTTTTTGACTTTTGCCAGTAGCCAGATATCTTCAACACGATAGTCAGTTCCAAAATTTATCACCTTTTTTTAACACTTTTATATCTCTTAATTTTTCTTTATGATATTGGAAGGCAAACAAGCAGACGGATTTCCTGATGGTAAGAAATTCACGCCGCCTAGAGACACCAAAGACGGTAATAGTGCGTTGCCAACCTGAGGCCGGGATGTTAGGCTTAGAGCAAAAGTAAGTTTTTCGGCTACCTTACCCTCCAAACCGGAATACGTCATGACGTTATGACGGCAGGAACAGGTGAGGCGGTGGTGGTACCAATCTGGGTTAATCGCTGCGAAACTCTACCACCTAGACAGATGTCGCGATGTTAGTCTAGTTATCTGTATATATTTTTCTTAAGAGTAGGCAGCTCTTTTTATGGTACCGATGTTATCACTTGTCCACGAAAGTCTTTAAAAACAAGTGATTTTTATACTCGTATTTCTTACCCAATTTTGTACTCAGAATCACTTTGTCAGACTTACCTGGAACAAAATGAAGGTACATTTTAAATATTAGTCTTTAATATTATTATTATTATACTATTATTATTATATTATACTACACAACAAAAATACAGAATAACTTAAGACTAAAATTAACGTAAGTACAAAGGGCGAGCTCATCTCAAATGCTTGGTCATTATGCGTAAACGGATGCACAAGTTCTAACTCTTTTTTTGTTACAATGATTCCTGTCATGGGAAGAAAATAAAAAAAAAAATTAAAAAAATATGTAACTATAAATTAATTCAAAATCCATAGTTAAGACAGGGCAACGTCTGTTGGGTCAGTCATATTATAAAAAAACACAACCTTTTACCCTTTTTTACAATAAACCGGATAGGTATGAATTTAGCATGGTAAAAGTGTATATGAAACTAGCTGTTAAAATATTTAAATAAAGATAGATATATCCATACGTTCCAAACTTATTTCATCTAAAGTTCACTTTGAAATAACGCGGGCGGCTTCGGGTGAAAAAACTTTTATATATAAAAAAAAGTATCTTCACGCCCATATCCCCGAAGAGGTAGGCAGAGGTACAACCAAGGCACCCACGACTAGCCGAAGACACTGATTGCCACAATGTTATAGGTGGCAAGCCTATCGCCAACCGGGCACATTTCCAATCCCGACCAACATATTTTGTTGGCCGACCCGGGATTCGAACCCGGGACCTCATGCAGTCAAGTCCAACACCCAGACCGCTAGACCACAGAGGCGATTAAAAAAATACTAAAGTGAAAATTTGTGCGACGAAAACTTGGCTATATTTATGCTGGTATGTCCTCATACAGATAGCATTCATCAAAACACGCGCTATATAGCTATCAGTGAAAGACTGGAGAGGAGACTTTTATATATACTAGTGGTCGCCCATTGGTCGAAATTCGATCATAAGTTGATAAGAACGCCATCTTCATT
>NJDC01001818.1:165934-191217 GCA_002245475.1 Calephelis virginiensis | reverse complement strand
TATTAAATTAAATATATTATATATATAATAATAACATATTTATATATATTTATAATGAAAATGATTATTATTTAACCGTGTATCTATTAGCAGAATTTTAATTTTAGTACATTTTAAAATATGAAGTAGGTAGCTCAAGATACAAATGACCTTATAGCCCCTTTCAATCACAGGGCGGTTCAATTTTTTTTGGGAAATTATATGTAACATTAAAAAAGCTTGAATAATGACGCACATGAATATAAAAATCAATCTGTTCAATCAACCAATCAACCTGCAAACATTTTGGCAACGAACATTTAACATCAATGTTATACATTATTATGAAAACTAAAAGAAATATTTTAATAAGTATTTATAATATTTAACTTCTTTTGTACCTAGTTATAGCTAATAACCAAATTAATATAAAATTGATTTCGGTTGCAACTATAACGATAATAATCATTAAGTTTACAAATGGTTGTGTAATCCTTGAATTGTCTTTAAATTAATGAATTTAAACATTGCTTGAACCAAAGAACACTTATAATAACAAATAAAAATAACACTATAACCATGAAATTTAATTTAAGTATTTTTACTATTTAGTATTAAGTATTTTAAAATAAAATCATCAATCTTTTTGACTGTTAATTGAGCTACTAAAGATTCAATGCATGCGTTCAAATGTTTTTTTGCTTCAAATTTTATAAGAAAAATACGTCTCATGTGAAACTAAATATCGTTGATTTTTTATCGTCCTGTATTTCAAACCACCTGGAAATCCGTTTGCTTGTTGTTATTTCTGCGTTAAATAAAAATAAACTGGTCAAGTGCGAGTCTGACTTAGTCATGAATGGTTTCTTAGATAACAGATAGATATACAAACATATAAGACATAAGTAAATAAATAATATTTGACTGATTATCACATAATATATCTACACTTTTTTGCAAGCCAAAAAATACCTTTGTTTATAGTATTTGTATAAACTACAAAGTAAGGTACATTTACGATTTTTGAAGATGACTCAAAAATTGCAGACTACATTGTTTACTCTTGTTCTAGACAATTTTTGTTGAAAGTTTTTTGCGTGTTATGGCATTGGTTATAGGCATAAATATAGCATAGGCATTATATTATTGTTTAGATTTTCAACTGTCTTATGTAAAAACTGAAAGAGTGTCTATATTTTGAATAAACTCTTGATAAAACCTATATGGAATATCCATCATTCTCACTCAGGTCAGGTAGGAAATAAAAAAAAACATAGCATCGTAATCGGTCCATCCGTTCAAAAGTTATGACGCCACTGACACACAGATACACACACCACACACACACAGACACGTCAAACTTGTAAACCTATAACTACCATCCTTTCCCGCTGGTGCTTAAAATGGTTAGAAATCGCCTGTCGGCTCTGTGGTCTAGCAGTTCAGGTGTTGGACTTGACTTCATGAGGTCCCGGGTTTGATTCTCAGGTTGGGCAACAAAAAGAAAACTTGGTTTTTCCAATTTTCTAATAAAAAAATTTGCTCGGGATTGAATATGTGCCCGGTTGGCGATAGGCTTGTCACCTATCACGTTGTGGGACTTAATGTCTTCGGCTAGTCGTGGGTGCCTTGGTTGTGCCTCTGCCTACCACTTCGGGGATATGGGCGTGAAGATATGTTTCTAGAAAACTCAAAGTCATTTCAAAATATCTATTAATATATACTCTGTAAAATATTTCTGTTCCAGCCTTTGCGCCAGTATACTGTAGCCAGTATGTTATAGGTATGTTTTGTGGCACCGATCGCTTAGTTAATATATATAACGCTAATATGTTATAAGACCAACTTTATGTGGTGATGATAATCTTGTAAATTTGTAAAGTACTACTATTTAAATTATGCACTTCAGCTTTACACTTTTGACTCTTTATACTTTTATTTTTAAATTGACTGACCTAATTTAAATTTAAGCGAAATTTTTAATTACACATGTAACAACTCTATATAGATGTCTTTAAATTACATTCGGATTTCCGAAGCTTGTCCGAAGCCCAAGCGCATAATTTAAATAGTTCTACTTACAGTGTTGTAACTATTAGTTAATTATTTTCATTAAGGTATTTTATTGATGAAAAATTATGTGTTCATTTATTCGTATGTAAATATTTTTTACCGTTGTAATCTTAGTAGTTTGGGATTGGGTTGGGATTCGTTGGGGATATAACATATGTGTGGACGTTTTTCGGCAACGGAACCCCAAAAAATTAATACGACGCGGTATAAGAATTCCTCGATAGAATAAATACGTAAATTTCCACGGTGCCACATTTCCACAAGAAAAGTTAATTTCATATCCGAGTGGCGCGGTATCACGGCACTACCGCAATTTCCACCCACCTAATTTTATTTAAAAGCTCTTAATATTAAACTTCAGGACATTGAAATGGCGGACATTTCTTAATGTTTCCGCAATGTTTTTTTTCATTGTTCCTTTTACTTTGTCATCTTTATAAACTCTACTAAGTCTTGTGTTGGATCACCAGGTCATAAATCTCAAAAAGTGTTTTTATATTAATTAATTACAATTTGAATGAATCATCGTGTCTAAACGGATAGATCAATTTTACTAACAATTTTTTGGTTGCGTTAGTTATTATTAGGAGAAGGTTCCTTAAGAAAAATATGGGAAAATTTTTAATCAAATTTAAAAATAATATTTTAATCCATACAAACTGTTAGTAGCGATTAATGCCAAGCGATACGAAGTTCGCCGGGTTGACTTTTACCTAAAACATCGTTGCCTGGAATCAGTTAAGTGCCCGGTTGAAGATATGTTTTCCATATATCACATTGTGGGAATAAGTCGTACCTTCGGCTAATCATAGGTGCCCTGGTTGTACTTCTACCTGGCTCTTAGAGCACGATGTTACTGATTCTTAATGCGTGTTGATAATTCCTTCTTCTGAAAAAAGACTAACTACTTTCCTATCAAGCAGCTTGTTACTCGTAAGTTAGTGTATTTTTTACTAACACCGAGAATTTGACTAGGTAAAGTACTCGTCCGAATTATGCCACCGCTATACTTATTATTGCCGCCTTATCGTCAGTGCTTGCCAGTGCTATTTCTGGGAGGGCTAGTCGGTAAACTTACTGACGCTTAAGATTCCAGCGTCAATTTGGCAACTCACTGCTAACTTTAGTGTCTGTGGATCGGATGCTTGTATATCTTTCCAAAAAAATATTTTACAGATTTTTTCCATGTGAGAAATTGTCCATATTATAAGAACCCTACCCTTTATTCAATAAACATAGGTTTAATTCTGCGGCTCATTTAAAAATTCTATCCAAAATGATAAATTCTTTTATTTTTTCAAAACACCCACTGAAAACTATTTACTGGGCGTGGTTTCTCCCGCTTTTTTATTGTTTGAGTTTATTGAACAAAAATAGCTTTTTCCAAAATATTTTCATTTCTATACTAAAGCGAATACAATCCCATAATTGAAAATGTTTAAAACTGCCGAAAAAAACTGTTCGTAATAGAGCTAGGAACCATTTCGATGACGACAACTGTCAAACAAAACTATCCGGATCAAAGTCGGCCCATCCGTTCAAACATAAAGAAGGCACACACAGAGACATTTCAAATGTAAAATCCCCACAAGAAAAATCCAAGTTGAGTTTTTAACGAGAAGTGAAGACGGCAAATACATACAAACATACAAACTTTCGCATTCACAATATTGCGAGGAATTTATTCCAGTAATGTGTCCGCAAGTGTATATACGAGCCGTTCCTACATTACGGCTAGAGCTCGCAACATTTTAAAGAATTTACGGGGTATCAAATGTCACTTCTGTGTATTTATTGTCGGTTGCTTTCTGTTTAAATAAACTGTTGTTTACTCAGTTAACGTGAAAAAATCCATAGTATTGGAAAACGCAAAAAGAATTGTGGAATATCTTTTATTTAAATCAACAGGTTTTCTGAAGGTAAGAAATAAACTTCGCGAACATGTATCCAAGAAGTAAAAAATGTGTTGTTAACTTAAGACTGGCATCTTGAGGCTTTGGTATTAATGATTTCAAAAGTAACTTCATGCCCATAAGAAATAGGCAAAGGTACAACCGGGGTACACAGCTAAGATAAGAGGCGGAAGATAATGAAATCCTACAATGTGATAGAAGCAAAGCTATCGCTAACTAGGCAACCTATTCGCGGGCAATGTTGTTTTTGTTACAAAATTAGGAAAACTCATTTTCCTCGTGTTGGTCTAGGCTCCTTCGCACAACAGATCATCTGCCTTCCTGCCAGGCAGCTCGTGAAAGGCGTACATAGGCTTACCGTCACTACTACTGTAACATCTGACTATAAGGTAAAGTATTGCAGGGAGTCGCATGGATTGGTACAACCGCCTAACCTATTCCTGCCGTCATAATATCATAACATGTTGCGGTTAGAAGGGTAAGATAACCGGTAAACTTACTTTAGCTCGAAATAAGTTCCGAACACCCTCCTTAGGTTGGTAACACACCATTACCACCTCTGGTGTCTCTAGGCAGCATGAATTTCTTACCATCAGGAAATCCATCTGCTTGTTTGCCTTCTAATATCATAAGAAAATGTATTTTGGTAACAGCGTTTTAACGCACACATTTAAGATATATATTATTTTCATTTCATTCCCTAAACAAAACTAACTAATAGTTATTCGCACTTAGTTGCTTTTGCACTTACTAGAATACAAAGGTTTACCTTTTTTAAGACGCTTTTATTAACCTCGTCGGTGAATATAATATTGTGTAAGTTTAATTAAAATTAAAGAAAAAAATTGAGTAATTAAAAAAAATATCGTATTTTTTATAATAGTAAAAGGTAAACAAGCAGCCGGATTTCCTGATCGTAGGAAATTCACGCCGCTTAGAAACCCCAAAGGTGGTAATGGGGCGTTGCCAACCTGAGGCCGGGATGTTAGGCCTCGAGCAAAAGTAAGTTTATCGGCTACCTTATCATCCTAACCGGAACACGTTATGATGTTATGACGGCAGGAATAGGTAAGGCAGTGGTGCCAATCCGGGTGAGTCGCTGCGAAACTCTACCACATACTAGGGTGTCACGGTGTTAGTGCCTCGCCTTTTACGAGCTGCCCGGCAGGAAGGCAGATGGCCTATTATGCAAAGGAGCTCCGACTTACACGGGGAACATTATTCTAAGCTATTTCATGAAAACAATTCTCAAAGTCCACCTTAAAGCGCAGTAGACAAAGCATTTCAAAAGTCCAGCTTAAGTGTTCGTGATACATTGTTATTAAATCAAAAAAATTTGTAAGGAACTTGGGTATTATTATTCTCAGCGTGGGTTCTTTTTACGAAACATTTCCTTTGATAGGCACGCAGCTTGAAATATTAAATTATAGGACGGGCAATATGGTAGAGTTCCGTAATAACGGAAAGATTTTTATTTATTACATTCTGCTTACCGACTTAGGTTTTCAAACAAACATTCATCCCGCTTTTAAGGCTTTTACGGGATGATTTTTGATAAAGAAGTAATGAATATTTTGACTTATTTTTTTGTCTCTTACTAAATGCGTATTAAATTTCAATAAAATTGGCATACGTAGTTTGAGAACACCTGAAGTGTCCCTAATCATTTTTAGATTCCTTAATAATATGTTTCAATTTTACTGAAGTTAACATGTTCTAATGTTTGGGTATTGAAATAAACATATTTCTCATTACTAGTGGTCGCCCATTGGTCGAAATTCGACCACAATAAATTTTAATATCTTGTTGATAAGAACGCCTCAAGACCAACTACTTTGTTTCCAAGCTTTTTAGTGCGCCATCTATGACCTTTTATCGTTATCATCAATATGTTTGATTGTGTGTGTCAAATGCATGGTAGTGTGGGTAATGTTTTATTTATTGATTTAATGTACTTTATAAGTACTATTATTGAAAAATATTAGCGTTCTGCACTTCTTCTACACATAAACTATAAGTGTGCTAAATTTCATACTCCTTCGTTCCCGCAATTTTCGTAAAAAGGGGTCCAAAGTTTTGGGATCACGTATTAATGTATATATTTATTTTACTATTAATACATGGGTTTAGTTTCGAAAGTGTAACAAACAGAGTGATAGACTTTTGCAGACAAACTTTCATATTCATTTTAAAATCAAACTTTTTGTAAAAAGAAAGTAAAAAAAAAAGTATCTTCACGCCCATATCCCCGAAGAGGTAGGCAGAGGTACAACCCAGGCACCCACGACTAGCCGAAGACACTAAGTCCCACAATGTGATAGGTGGCAAGCCTATCGCCAACCGGGCACATTCCCAATCCCGACCAACATTTTTTTATTAGAAAATTAGAAAAATCCAATTTTCTTTGTGTTGGCCGACCCGAGATTCGAACCCGGGACCTCATGCAGTCAAGTCCAACACCGGGACCGCTAGACCACAGAGGCGATTAAAAAGAAAGTAATCTGTGTAAAGACTCGGGCCTTCAACTTTCAAAAAATTCAAAACCAGGATTAGTGAAAACTAAACTTATCGATATCCTAGATCTGATTAAAAAAGTGGTGGTTATATTCTCGTTGGATCTGATAAATATAAAATTATTTTTAATGACCCCTTTTTAAAATCTATCTATATATTGTAAAAATCAATGCTACTTTTCGTTGTAATTTTATAACTCAAGAACGGGCTCGCCTATCCATACCAAATGTTTAGGCTATTTAGTAGATGGTTTATGTGAAGTTTGTATAAAATCGCTCAAGTGGTTCTTCATTTTTTACACTTTTTGTAACAAATAAATTAAATAAATGGCGGGTCGTTTTGTTAATGCCTAACGAGTTTTAATGAAATTGAAACATTTTTCAGTTGTTTTTTCATTTTTTGTTATCTTATATGATGTCATTTATGCGGTGATATACGCAGCGAGGCATGTACCGGGCCAATAGTATGTTATAAAGATAATACCCTACTTGATGACATCAGCAAGCAAAAGAAAAAAACCGCGACGAAAACGGTTCATCCTTTCAAATGCTATGTGATGCCACAGGTAGACAGACACACACACTCAGGCACGACAAATTTATCACACCCTTCGTTTTCGATCGGGGTTTAAAAAGCAATCATTTAAATCACTCAGGTGCAGTCGCAGACATTCACTTATAGCAGATATAAAATACAGAACCTCTTAAAATATACGTATTCTGTTTACATTAAAATATATCATTCTGAGAATTGAAAGAAAGCTTTTCCTTCGAACTTAAACAATTTTTATTGCTCGTATTCTTGATATTGATGTTCCGAGTGACGGACCCTGCCATGACGTTTTAGAGTAGTATTTTTTTAATAATGCAACTAGCGACACGATACAGCTTGTTCTAACTATCTTTGAACATTTAGATGTCTGCATTTCCAGGTTTGGGTGTTAATACATTTATTTTGGTATGTATTCAAGTATTAGTATGTATAAGGATAGTTGACTAACACCCATAACACAAGCATATAGTTTGCTTTATTTGGGGTTAGATCCAATTTGTATTACTTGTACAGGAATATTTATTTATTTACACTTCAAATATAAGTTAAGTGTCATCCACGAATAATACAATGTCGTGGTTATGACTTATGGAATACCTAAGGTAAGTCATTTATACATATTAGAAATAAAAATGGACCAAAAGTAGAGCCTTGCGATACCCTGATTTTAACCACTGTATTTGTATACCTTCTACATGTAGGCTTTGTGATGGGTCAAAGTTTTTTTTTAAATTTTGTTTTATATGTATTATGATGCTTTTAATTGTCACAGTATAAGTTTTGTTTTGTGTTTATCAGAATGTATTTTATTATTAACAAGTGTTGTCCATGATTTGACCTACGGTTACAATTAACAAACTTTTAGTAGAAGCTTGAGAAATCTAATGAATTAAAATAAAAAAATATGAAACTAAACAACCATCGACAATTTTAAAAACCATTGATAATTAATTAATTAAATGATATATTGATAGTAACGTATCATTAATGTAGCTAAGAGCTATCATGTTGACGTCAGCGTTCAAATAAAAAAATCCAAACCGAAATCTGTCTACCGCAATTATGATGCTACAAATACATATAAAGACATACGCAGACACGGTAAACAAAATATAACACCTCTCTTTTTTGTTTGGTTTTAGCTATTTCCTAATAACATTCATTCGTATTGATAATCCAGACGAGGCTATTAAATGCATCCAGAAGTTTGCAATCGGGTCGCCATTTCCCAACGCCAACCATAGTTTGGTGGAAATAGCAATAAATCTTACGCTATACTTCATTAAAATCGGTTTAGTATAAGTCGCAAGTACGAGCGAGCTCCAAGTGGCAAGCAACAGCTATTACAGAGTACTTAGTGCAAATTACTTGAGTCGTATTCGAAGCAACCCTGAGCTGTCAGGGCTGTGACAAATGAGTTTACATTAGAAGGAACCTCGCATGGAATTTAGGTTAGGTGGGGAATTTGGACGCGATATCCGGATCTACTGTTTCACATATAATTTTGTAGGGGTACACAGTGCTAAAAGTAAGTTAATACGCAAATTGGTTGGGAGAAAGCACAAAACGAGTTATTTGTATACTTTTCCCCCGTGTTTGTCCGGGCTCTTTTGTAAAATAGGTCACCTGCCTTCCTGCCAGGCAGCTCGTAAGAGGCGAGCATAGGCTTATCGTCACTAACACCGTGACATCCTCTTAGGTGGTAGAGTTTCGTAGCGACTCACCGCCCTACTTATTCCTGTCACCATAACGTCAGCGCTTAACTTTGACGTGTTTCAGTTCGGAGGGCAAGGTAGCCGGTAAACTTACTTTTGCTCGAGACCTAACATCCCGGTCTCACTCTCTCAATTTCTTGCCATCAGGAAATCTATCTGCCAGTTTGTCTTCCAATATCATAAAAAAAATGTATACGGTACAAACGTACTGACATATTATCTTTACGCTAAGTCCTTTGTCTAGCAGCAGATTCATTATAACTTTCAAACAAACAAGCCGCTTTCGGAGACTTCTGATTCCACTTTCGGATTGCGGATGAGCGATTTGGCCATGGAACATCAACCTAGGTTACCCCGGGAACTTACTACCCTGCCGCCACAACGTCAATGCTTGCCCTTAACGTGTTCCAGTTCGGAGGATTAGGTACACGGTAAAATTACTTTTGCTCGAGGTCTGTCATCCCGGCCTCAGGTAGGCTACGCTCCATTACCATTTTTGGGGTCTCGAGGCGGCGTGAATTTCTTACCATTAGGAAATCCGCCTGCTTGTTTAGTTTCCAATATCATAATAATACGACCTCTGACATTCGCATCTGTTTTGTCAATCCAACAAAACATGCTCTTTCTCATATTTACCCAACTCTCGCTTCCGTATAATATCAATAAGATAAACTCTGATTATGCAATGAGAGATAGACGCTCTATCTCACAAGTCAAAACATTGCTAACTGACTAATAATAAATAGCTTACCTTGCGGCTTGCGCTTCTTTCAGGTTATTTCATTTTAACCCCTAACGGAAACAGAGGGGTGTTATGCATTTGTAATGACTGTGTGTGTCCCTGTGTGTATCAGTCTGCTTGTGTGTATATGTGTGTGTTTGCCCCATAAGGGATGGATAAATTTGGATGCACATTTTTTGAAGTGAAAACTTCTTAAGCGGCGTTGCGCACTTTTTTTGGAATGGGTAAAACTTCAAAACTCGCGTCAGGACACGTGACCTGATCGAAAATTCGTAAGACGGCGCAAGGAGCTTGCGCGAATAAGACGCCGCATGGCGCTTGCGCGAATGTTCGTGTTGTCATGTTTGTGTACTATAACGTAATAATTGAATATTGTATTCTACCACATAAATGGTAGTACTTTCATACGGATAATTAAAGCAATTCGTGCAAAATTGTTAACCATCCCAAAATATCAAAAATGCACAACGTTAATATTCAAGTTTTCTCTTCTACCGGCAATCCCAAAGTGTGACCCGTCGTTTGTTTTTGAAAGCTGACGCTATCGAGATGGTTCTTATATGCATTATAAATAGGTTTTAACGGTTTTTACTGAAAATTATTAATTTAAGGATTATTTGCCTACATTCGTGATCTTCATTACTTTGGTTTTCTCCGGGTTCTAACCCGGATGGAGCAGTGGTTTAAACATCTATGTTTAAACCACTGCTCCAAAAATTTACTATCGCGGAGGTAAAATGGCCAAGTGCGATTTGAGCTCGACCATACGAGGTTCCGTAGTAGTAAAAAATAGTTAAGGTTTTTTTTTATGATATTGGAAGGCAAACAAGCAGACGGATTTCCTGATGTTAAGAAATTCACGCCGCCTAGAGACACCAAAGGTGGTAATGGTGCGTTGCCAACCTGAGGCCGGGATGTTAGGCCTCGAGCAAAAGCAAGCTTACCGGCTACTTTACCCTCCGAACCTGAACACGTCATGACGTTATGGCGGCAGGAATAGGTAATTGGTACCACCAACCAATCCGGGCGAGACGCTGCTAAACTCTACCACCTAGTCAGATGTCACGGCGTTAGTGACGGTGAGCCTATGCTCGCCTTTTACGAGCTGCCTTGCAAGAAAGGCAGAAGGTCTATTCTACGAAGGAGCCCGGACCAACACGGGGAAAATATATATATATGAAAATAGCAATCAATGTTTTTTTTGTGAGATGTTAGCGGACAAGCAAACCGCTCTCCTGCTGGTTTAAGACATTCTTGACCTATATACACCATGCATGCTGTCCTAGGGCCGGAACATAAAGTAGTTATTATGGCGGAAGGAATATATAAGGCAGTTGAGCCCTAACTTTATTACCAGGGTTGTTGTTGGTAATTAATTATATTTTAATCTGTGCTCTCATGTTACGACCTGGCTGACTAAGACGATAATGGTCTATTTTACTCAGTGGAATAGCATATTGGTCTTATACTAAACTAACGGCCCGTCCTGGCTTCACACGGTTATGCTATTAAAAAACCGCATTAAAATCCGTTGCGTAGTTTTAAAGATTTAAGCATACAAAGGGACATAGGGACAGAGGAAGCGACTTTGTTTTATACTATGTAGTGATAACATTTTTAAGGCAAAAAAAAATCCAAAGTATTTGTATGAGTGACAAAATTATGCGGTTTTTGAAAGTGCTATACCATAAAAAAGCGCTTACTACATCGTCTTCGAATAAATTTTCAAGGAATTTTTGTGTTGAGATTAACAGGATATATTTTTTTACTCTTAATCTAAAAATAGAGCTGGCGACACACACTTTTCCGGTGCAGAATTTTCTATTTTTCAATTGATTAAGTTAGAGGAAAACGTGAGTGTAGAAATGTGTCACTTTCAAACATGTGTTTTTAACTCCGTATATATAGGGTTAATATAAACAATTTTACCAGTTTCAGGCTATGTTTCACAATGTATCAGTAAAACAATCAGAAACTTTACTTATTGAGTAAATTACTGAACGGTTAAATTTTTAACGCTTAAAAAAACGGCCTTTTGGCAAGTGCCCAAAGACAAATGACATGAGATGAGATGAAAGTGATTCAATAGTCTATAACCGTGGTGGTTTTATATTTTAAAGCAAAAACAATTTTTTTTCATTTTAAAAATTAATTATATATTATGATGAAATATTTTTTATCTACCGTGTAATTTTTCAGCCTTCGAGGTTCGGTACCTAAAAAAACTCATCTAACTCCTCTTCAATGGGAAAAAAATCTATCGTTTCAAAATATCTATAATGAACTTTAGTAACTGGCGTGATAGCAAGCGTCGTACAATGTATTGACCACATCAGCTGTTGACCACGTGATGCAAGTTGAAGTTTACTCGACAGTAAATAAGTTAACCACTACTCTATCCGACCTGTAAGTTACTGGGTAGTTTAAGTCATGATTAGTGCTACTTGACGGCTGTGAAACGCAAAAACGTGTTTTACTTTGTACTTAACTTTTAAGTAGCCTACTTAGAACTTTACTTAGACATTGTGATTTTTGCTTAAAATTCGTAAACCGAACCACAGCATAAGTGGAAGTACCTAATCCGACTTATTAATGAAAATCGCTTACGCTAAGTGTTATCCGAGGTTACACTGCACTAGTTACTCCCCGAGTAATCGGGTATTATCTTCGCATTAAAAACTTCATTAATAAACGTGGTGTAACCATAGAACAACAATACATTTCTTACACCGGCGTTAATGCGTATCTTAAAGCCACACACTTGTTTTGTAAGCAAAAAGAGTGGGTTAGAGAGTACTGAATGAGCTAACATCTACGAAATATGACATTAATGACGTCGTCAATTTGTCAATTTACGTATTGTCCCTCAATTGTCGTTGTAGAAAAGACCCTCTTTTTAAGGTGAACTTTCCAATCTCAAAAATTAAAAACGTAATAACTGGAAAAAACTTAAGAACTGAATTGCTTAACTGATAAGCACATTAATCATAATTATTACAGAGATATAGTTAAGTAAATGTTATGATTTAATACTTATTTATGAATATGTGTTAAGAAAATTATTTGACAGGAATAGCTGAGGATTTACAAGTTTCATGTAGGATATTCATTATTTGTGCAGTTTTATTTAAAAAAATGAGGATATGGTTAGTACGATAATAGTAATCACAACAGTAAACGAAATATACAATGTGACTTTAGAAAAAAACTGGTCTGGGACGTGAAATGTAGGTTTATAACTTTATAAAAGTGGTGTAACCATAATATAATAACAACTTTTTTTTTACGAGGGACTAACGCGTATGTTATTGTAACACAAAACATATTTTCGTCCCAATTGGCGGGAACGTTTAAAATTACTAGAGCGCTTTTTTAAAACTTCCTCCAAATGAAAATAAAAGAAGTAAAAAATAGAAAAACTAAACAACTAATTTGTTTTAGTAATAACTAAATTATACGTCATAACTTCGAACTTGATAAACTATTAAACTAAAACAGTGTAAGACAAAAGTAAGAAGTTGAGATTGTCGACGTTTTGTGTAGGTTATTAAATACAAAGTATTGTTTGATAAATGAAGAAGATGATAAGCACAAGAGAAGAGGCATGGTACTGGGTAAGGGAGAAGATTTATTAAAGACAAGCTATAAAAACTATGTGATAAATAAATGTTTGGTATATTTTTAAAATAGCTCTGAATGGGTACCTGTTATGGCAAAAATAAACATTGGCTTTCACGTCTAAAAATAAAACTGAAAATACAAGGTACGAGTATCATAGGGAAATTAAGGAGTTAAACAAAATTACTTTTGAATAAAAGTGGTCTAAAACAAAGAAAAAACTAAAGGCTTAAAATATGCATTTGACAAATTATAAGTAAGGGAACATTTTATATTTTCTGTTTATTTAGTTATTTATTTTATGTAAAACAGCAATTTCACAGTTTGGGAAAAATAGAATAAATGTTATGATGGAAGAAGCACTATGGCAATAGGTCTTAGCGTGTCTCTAAAGGAAACATATATTTAAAAAAAGTTTTTACTTACAATATGTTTTTTTATTTAAGGTTATAAACTTTACTTCCTATTTTTTAAAGCTTTTCAAACTTAACATTACATAACGCAATTAAGAATCGCAAGCTAAGTTTTATTACGATTTTTTGATGGAATACAATAACCTATTTTCGGAAATATTAACTAAATGTCAAGACAGTCGATCCTTAATCTGTTATTAAATCATGTATAGGCATGGATTATCTTTATGTCATTTAATAAATTTAAAAAATGTATTAAGATAAAGTTGTATGGTAAGGGTTATTATAAGATTTCATAATATTTAGAAGACAGAAATGTTTGGGATTAATTGCTCCTCATGCCAATCTCTGCAAATTATTTGTGAATGTAATAAACTTTTGTAAATTAGATTTATAAGAAAAAAGACAAGCCCGCTGAGTTTCTTTCGCCGGATCTTCTCAGTGAGTGGCCGCGTTCCGATCCGGTGGTAGTTTTTAGAATTATATAGACGCGTTACAAGAATCTTTATATAGATCTACGTAATAAAAGCTATTTTGAATTTGAATTTGAATTTGTCAAAGATCAGCTTCGAAGGAGTATACATCTCTACTCCATCTTTGTTAATAGTGAATTTGTGTAATGTCAAGTTCAACTATAGAGTAAAGTTAGACTTGCCCTAATCTACGTTTATTTATAAGATGGACTAAGTTTAAGTTGTGTAGCCCCGTGATGGTCCGGGCTCCTTTGCAGAATAGAAGATCTGCCTTCCTGCCAGGCAGCTCATACAAGGCGAGCACAGGCTTAACGTCACTAACATCGTGACATCTGACTAGGTGGTAGAGTTTCGCACTGACTCACCCGGATTGGTACCACCGCCTTACCTATTCCTGCCGCCATAACGTCATGACGTGTTCCGGTTTGGAGGGTAAGGTAGCCGGTAAATTTACTTTTGCTCGAGGCCTAACATCCCGGACTCTGGTTGGCAATGCACCATTATCACATTTGGTGTCTTAAGGCGGCGTGAATTTCGTCTGCTTGTTTGCCTTCCAAGATCATAAAAAAATTAGCTGTGACCTACGACCGAATAGCTCGGAATTTCGAATCTTTATTTTTTACCATTTAGCCACGGAACTCTAAAAACACCGAGTAAAAACATTATCGTCACGAAACCGCCTTGTGTTTCACGCGACGGGTTTTTTATAATTAATTCGATGGTAACATTAAAATAATGGGTTCCATTAAAATAATTTAAACACGAATTGTACATAATGTGCAATACAAATTACAATCTTAATCGCGATGTTTTACGCATTTACCCCTATTGCTATTAAACTGAAAGCATAAATCAGGTTGCCATTAACGAATTTAATCTCATTCCCCGAGGTTTCGGTCCTGGGCATTTTTTAAACCATGTCTTCAAGATAATAAAAAACTGTTCTCAAGTTCGGAGCGTAAGAATGAATAAGTGCCTGCGTCTTTCCTGTAGTCGATCAGGTTTAGCCTTCCATCTATCGCATTGTGGGACTTAGTATATTCGGCTAGTCGTGGGTACCCTGGTTGTGCCTCTGCCTAACTTTTCTGGGATATGAGCATGATGATACTTTAAGATACTTTTGATGTGGTTTATCACGAGTATTAAGGCTAAAAACTTACGGGGCGGTATTTACCTGCGTCCGCTGCGTTTGCGGGCCTACAGCTTCTATAGAATGTAGACTTCTATGTAAAAAGTAAGATCATATTTCACGATGCGTTTTACATGCGGTTCCCACTGCACCGCCCGTTTGCCCGCTGGTAGGATCGTGCAAGTTTCCGAGCGATGATTCTAACTGCGACGTCTGCGTGAAACTGGTCTCCTTTGAAGAATAGACCATGTGCCTTCCTGTGGCAGGCAGCTCGTAAAAGGCGAGCATAGGCTTACCGTCATAAGCACCGTGACATCCTACTAGCTGGTAGAGTTTCGCAGCTACTCGTTCGGATTGGTACCTTCGCCTTACCTATTCCTGCCACCATAACGTCTTATGCCGTTGACATGTTCCGGTTCGGAGGGTAAGGTAGCCGGTAAACTTACATTTGCTCGAGGTCTGAAATCCCGACCTCAGGTTGGCAACGCACCATTACCATCTTTGGTGTCTGTAGGCAGCGTGAATTTCTTAACATCAGGAAATCCGTTTGCTTGTTTGCCTTCCATTATCATAAAACAAAAAGTTTCATGACCGCGGCGGGCGCAGATGAAAACCGCTTTGTGAGTTCTTCGCCTAGAGCTGCTTTATACATGTGCATTTTCAATGTCAATTTCGCGCGTTATGCTACTCAACGATGCCTGAATATCTTCACTTTTCACAGTGTCTGCTTCTGCCGTTCGAGTAACAGCCCTGCTTTGCTATCATATAAAAGAATAGTAGGGTTACCTACTATTGAATCTCTATTTCATGCCAATTTGAAATTGAATTACTATTGATGTCGTTTTGTTCTCATAAACTTGTCCAATTATTAACATTAAGGTTATAATAAACAATATTTCATTATAAAGTGTTAGTTTTTTTTGGAATTTAATATTATTAATTCGCTAGTATTCTATTCAAGAGATGGCCTTACCGACTTGTCCTGTCAAACATTATTTATAAATGTGGAGTTAGGTTATACCGTATTATTGATCTGTGTGAGCAACAATGATAAATGACGGATCGAGCATTTTCGAACACTCAACTCACAAATGGTGTAATATTCTCCCCATTTGGGGTAACTCCACCCTAATTAGGGTAATAAAACACACTTGTCGTGTAACGTCATCAAATTATTTGTTCTACTAATGGAATTTTAAGGTGGTTTTCCACTCATTCTTCCAAACATGAGGGTGTAAGGAGGAAACGACTCCGCCATTCGTTGATTAGCCTAACCTTGAACTAAAAGTATATAGTTAGGGTTGTTAGATTGTAATATTAGTTAAATGAGAAGGTAGCGTCCCTTGTCTGCTCTCTAGTCGTGTGTTATGTTCCGGTTTGAAGCTATTTAATAAAATTGTTATGCATATTTCTTAGCCTCCTAGCCCCAATTTTGCAATATTTTACTTACGTACTTATCTTCGGAATCTATTTAAAAAGTCCCTATTTAAAGGTTGGTAAAGATATTGCAAAACACTTTTTATTCGGTTTTAAAATAATTAAAAAAAATATTTTTAAAAGCAATTAGACAAAATGTGTCTAAATAGACCAATCAAATGTTAAGTTCCTTAATAAATTAACAAACTTGGTCCCCTAATTTCAATTGCGATATCCTTATTACCCTAACACCAACCCTTCATAAACAATAAATCAAATACTTCCTTCTCCAAATCAAAATACCCAACCGAGATACCGTACATGTGAATTGCCTATAAATCTGCCAAATGGCTGCTGTGTGTTGCCATATATGAGTTTATAAACCATTCCTCCGTGTTATAACTGCAATTGCGCGCTCGGGGAATTTTTATGTAATTTTGTTATGAAAATCACTAACTGTAATAAAAAAATGTGTGCGTATTAGTGTACGCACGTAAAAAGTAAAACTTCTTTATGGCATCATTTTTCGTGGGCATAACAGAAAAGATGTTTCAATAAAAAAAAAACATTAAAGTGTTTGTCTTGTAAAACAAAAATCACGAAGAACGGAGTATGAAATTCGGCGATAACGTACAGTGTTTTTGGTGGAACTTAACTACAGGTCAATGAACGTAACAGAGAAATGTCAAGGCAAATTTGTCTTTTACGTCAATAAAAAGTTTTACATGAATAATGTGATTAAGGAAAATATACGCACATTTATGTTTGCGGAATTTATTTTCTTTATATATTTAATTGAAAGTCAACAAGCAAGAGGCTGTTTATCTTAACAATGGATAACACCAGGAGAATCACATATGCGTTGTCAACCTTTAAGGTATAAGAATCTCTTTTATGAAGGTTCCTAAGTCGTATCCGTTTGAGAATACCTACCCGGGAAAGGTATTTTATGAGGTAAGTATATAAGTCTTCGGAATCGCATGGTAGTAGACACATATCTAGGTGATGGGTAAATACACATACTGTATAGTGGATAGTGTTGACTGTATAGTGTTTGACGTCTGGAATTTACATTAAGTTTTCTCAATGTTTGGTTAAAATTATTGCTTAAGGTCAAGAGTCTCGAAAAGCGGTGTGTTTGTACATATGTAATAACACTAAAATCAAAAAGTTTCAAAAACCTCTACTAAACATATTATGTGTATACAAAAATCCTTATCGAAATTGGTCCATCTAGTCAAAAGCTGTGAAGCGTCATATAGACAAACACACACAAGTCAACAGTGGCGTAGCTAGGCGTGGGCAAAGTGGGCCTTTGCCCACTGCCTCGCACCTAAAGAGCGTCGCACTACCTGATTTATAATCTTTGTTTATTTATAAATTAAATAAAATCCTGAAAAATATTAGCCTCACTCTTCTGTATCTGAAATACAAACAGATTATGTTAACTATGCCTGTAAGTACAACTTCCGCAGAAAGGAGTTTTTCTAAAATAAAATTATTAAATACTACCTAAGAAACAAAAATCTATTAGATCCTTATCTACTAGAGGATTTTTGTAAAGCAAAAAGCCAAAGAACTTTATTTTAGTGACAATGTGAATTAATAGATTTTTTTTAAAAAAGTACTGGTCTAGAAAGTAAGAATAAAAAATCGACTGCGCCGTCTTACGAATTTTCAGATCACGTGTCCTGATGCGAGTTTAGAAGTTTTAACCCTTTCCAAAAAAAGTGCGCAACGCCGTTAAAGAAGTTTTAACCCTTTCCAAAAAAAGTGCGCAACGCCGTTAAAGAAGTTTTAACTTCATTATAACCTTTTTTGAAATGTATTTGTTTTAATACTCTCCTATCCATATCTCGTAGCGCTTATAATTTTTTCACTATTAGTAAAGTAGGTATGATAATAGTAATAAGTTAAAGTTTTTCGGTTGCTTTTGGGAACGAACGGAAAGGGGCCTCGCCGATGCGACTTTGCCCACGTATGTGTTAGTCCTCGCTACGCCACTGCAAGTCAAACGCCTACTTTATCCGTTGGGGGTGAAAAGAGTTTTGAATGTGAAGTAGGCTAGACAGGTCCACAAGATACGTTGCAGTCAGCACTCAACATTCTCTGTAATAAACCGTAAGGGACTTGGCGTGAAGATATTTATGCTGAAAAGTATTTTTTTCAAAAGTTAGGAATAAACGAAAAAATCAAATCATTATTCATTCTCTTCAAATTGCAATTCCAGCCAAGATGCTTTACTGACATGAGACATGCGCATAAATCTGCCAAATGGCTGGTTTTCTCGTAAGTTGCTTTTAAAACATTTTTATATGGCATTCTATTTGTGCCATTTAACTTTAATGGGATTATGTATCAGGAAATTTTAATCAAGTCGTGGCTGCTATTAATATACATTATTTAGAATTTTCTCTGCCTCTATTTTCACAAGGTTTATTTTTAGTTTTTAAATATGTTCACAAGCTTTTATTCAACTTGCAATGTATGTAATTAAGTTTTTTTGGGTAGAATCTTGAAACTCAGATTTGAAGTAGATATATCTTCAATTAATTGAGCAGAAATTTTAAATACAATTGGACAATGGCAAAATAACAATTTTATTGCGCAGTCACTAAACTTATTTTAAACTTTCGCTATCTTATTTTATCTTATCTTTTATCTTATTTTTTTTTATCTTTCTTATTTTCCAGCTTTAAGCTATTCCAAGCTATTCCTCGGAATACGTAGAATAAAAACGTCACAACTACTACTACTGTCCGAACTAATCTGACAATGTTTCTTCCCTTTTGTTTTTGTTTCATTTGAAAAAATAATATGCATCTAAAATAAGTGTAGTTTATGGACTGTACAGTCACCACCAACGCATTATTAGCTAAGTATAAAAAGCTCATTCGAAATCCAACATGACGTGCCTACGATGGTGGACTAGTTGTTTTAATACACTTAATAATGATATGAATTGAAAGGGCTTGCGACGAATAACTGTAAAACTAAACTGATATTAATGTAACTTTATTTTTTATTTTCATGATTTTGGAAGGAAAACAAGCAGACGAATTTCGTAATATTAGGACATTTATCCCGCCTAAAGACACCAAAGATGGAAATGGTGCGCTGCCAACCCTAGGACAGGATTGACGTGTTTCGAACCGGAACACGTCAACGGCAACTACTGAACTTATGGCGGCAGGAATAGGTAAGGCGGTGGTACCAATCCGGGCGAGTTGCTGCGAAACTCGACCACCCAGTAGGATGTCACGGTGCTAGTGACGGACTATGCTTGCCTTTTACGAGTTGCCTGGCAGCAAAGCAGATGGTCTATTCTGGAAAGGAGCCCGGACAAACACGGGGAAACAAGTTAACAACAAATAACAACGTACAAGACTATAAAAAAATAAACATTCGCTGAACACTTTTGGATTGGATTCTCAAATAATGTCATGCTGCCACGTCAACGACCTACCTAACAAACCTGCCTATCAACCACGTACCTATTATTACATGAGTCTCAAATTAACTGTCCATAAAGGATGTGTCTAAATTTTTTTTCTGGTATAAATGTTTTCTTATCTTTAATCTTTATCAATATATAAATGTTTTATCGATATTCATTACACACAATTTCAAAAATATTTAAATAAGATTAAAAAAATAATATATGTATATCGCCTCTGTGGTCTAGAGGTCCGGGTGTTGGACTTGACTGCATGAGGTCCCGGGTTCGAATCCCGGGTCGGCCAACAAAAAGAAAATTTGATTTTTTCAATTTTCTAATAAAAAAATGTTGGTCGGGATTGGAAATGTGCCCGGTTGGCGATAGGCTTGCCACCTATCACATTGTGAGACTTAGTGTCTTCTGCTAGTCGTGGGTGCTGTGGTTGTGCCTCTGCCTACCTCTTCGGGGATGTGGGCGTGAAGATACTAAAAAAATAATTAATTCGTCATCCTTATATTTAGAATTATTCAGTAGCATGAAAAAATAAAATGTCGTTTTTCCTAGTTTCCTCGCTGTTGTGAGGTATAAAATGTACCCCATGTCCTTTTTCCGGGTCTAAGTTACTTCTCTATCAATTTTTTATTTTTTATTTCGGATTAACTGTCACGACTTTCAATTCAACTTTTATAATCAAAAACCATGAAAATTGGTCCAGCAGATCTCGAGTTATAAGTGTTGCAACAAACCCGACTTTATATATATAGTATAATATATACTTACTATAATATACTATAATATATATAGTATATAGTATATATATAATATAAGAAGATTAGTATTAGATTCGCTCGACGAACACTACCGCAGGCCGCAGCACGCTTATTGCGCTCGCTGTGCTTGCTCCGTTCGTTCGCCTTCGCGCTGTATGTTTAAACTGTTCTAACGGTTAGGCTAACCAAATCTAATGCTTTTAGTGTCAAGTTAAAATATCTAAATAGTAAAAGTTACTCAACACTAAAGTAAATAATGTTTATTATCACGAATACATCAGATATGACTAAGGATAGAAAGTCATAATAGTGTAAAAGACGGTAAGATTAAGAAAATGTAGGAAAACAAATAATAGTAACGTAAAAGATATTTCTGCTGACATTACGAGTTTCAATGAGTCGGGAACCTTAGAAATAAACTAATTCGAAATTATGATTGTTAGGATTAAAAATAGTACAAAGAACATTTACGGAATTCCAATTATTGGAGTTGAAATTTCAGGTGAACTTTTTGGCACCAGTCAATTAAACACGACTTTGTTTTTACACATGTATACGATTACAACAAGAATGAAAACTATCTACAAATTGTGACGGATATGTGAAAATGTTTATTTGGAAGGGATATCTATATATATTAATAAGTGATGCCAAAACTTTGAACCCCTTTTTTCGAAAATTGCGCGGACGGAGGAATATGAAATTTCGCACACTTATAGTTTATGTCTAGGAGAAGTGCAGAACGCTAATATTTTTAATAGTAATGCTTATAAAGTACATTAAATCAATAAATAAAACATTACCCACACTACCATGAATTTGACACACACAAACAAATAAGTTGATGATAACGATAAAAGATCACAGATGGCGCACTATAAAGTTTAGAAATAAAGTAGTTGGTCTTGAGAAATGAAGATGGCGTTCTTATCAACAAGATGAATTTCTACTAATAGGCGACCACTAGCATGCATAAATTGACAGGTCTAATGCATTTAATCCGGACGAGTTGTTGTAGGTCCATGCAAAATCTATCACAGGAGTTACTTAGATTATGGTGGCAGCGCTAGCATGTGATATCAGAGGAAATCAGATTAGTAAACGGTAACCCAATAATGGATGAAGTTCGTACCACTGCTATAAATAGATTTTTAGTAGATAGGTCTATATTATTACTTGCATAGATTGTTATTCAAGTGTTGATTGCGTAAAACACCAATTTGACAACAATATAATAATCCACCTGCAAAATTAACTGCTAATAAAGACTCATCTTCTTACAACAAAAATAAATGTTATTGGTTGGAATTTTAGACCGTGTTTAGTTAAACAGGCGTCTAAACTTTTTGCTCTAAATACTAAAGTCAAAGCTTGAAATAGAAAAAGCGATTTTATAGTTAGTAGAACTAAAAGATACCTAGTCACAATTTTAAGAGCAGAAAAGAAACAAAAACACGCACGTACACACACACGCACACGCACACACACACACACACACACACACACACGTTATGGCCCTTTCGGGGTAGGCTGAAAATAGTGTCAAGTATTATTATCCTTGCACACTTGCCTAGCTTCTTCTAGATTAATTACTACTTATTACTTATTTGATTGAAAACATGCTGGATTTGGAAACTCTGGACGACTCTCGAATCCAACCGGAGCTGCCAGTCAGAAAGGCCAACGGTCTATGTAATCTACTATAGAAGAACCGGACCACCACCGTACCTACTTCTGCTGCTATAATGGCAGATTCATGTTCTATAAGGACGTTGCCATGTTCCGGTCTTGAGGTTAGGGTAGCAGGTAGCCTTGTACAATAGGACTAATACACCGGCCACAGGGCAGCGGCGCAACTACTAGACCACTAGCGCAAGTGAGCTTTTAAAGTGAAAACTTCTTTCGCGGCGTTGCGCACTTTTTTGGAATGGGTAATAACTTCTAAACTCGCATCAGGACACGTGACCTGATCAAAAATTCGTAAGACAGCGCAGGGTGCTTGCGCAAATAAGACGGTGAAGGGCGCTTGCGCGAATGTTCGTGTTGTCATGTTTGTGTACGATAGCGCAATAAATGAATATTGTATTCATAAATGATAGTACTTTCATACTGATGACTAAAGCAACTCGTGCAAAATTATTCCCTAACCATTCCAAAATATTAAAAATGCACGACGTTAATATTCAAGTTTTCACTTCTGCCGGCACTCCCGGATTGCAACACGTCGGTTTTTTTATAGCTTTTTTATAGTAAGAGTAAATATTTAACTCATTTAACACTCCCAAGTTATTCCAAGCTACTGTAAAATATACCCACGGGCTAGTTAGATTACGGCGAGTGCAACTGACACAGGAGCAAATCAAAATTACTGCAGTGCATAGCGACACAATACTGGTTGAATTTTAGATACCAAATGAAACAATAAGAGAATTTTGGCAGGATCAACATTTTTTTTTACATTTATTGAATTTTTATAAAATAATACAGTACATTTTTTAATTAATAAGACTACACAGTATAAAATAAAGTCGCTTCCTCTGTCCCTATTTCCCTTTGTATGCTTAAATCTTTAAAACTACGAATAACTTAATCACGATAATTTATTCAATATCGTATTAAATTAAAATAGCCTTAGGTAAAGCGATGGCATCCTTATCTAAGATCATCTAATGAGGTTTCGCGGCATTGAGAAAACATACGATACACTAAACTTCTTCTTAACTTTGAACAAAATATACAAATTTATACCAAATTTTACTTTAAATGAGAAATTCTTGTATAGTATATATAAATATATAATTGGAATCCCGGAATCGGCTCCAACGATTTTCATGAAATTTAGTATGTAGGGGGTTTCGGGGGCAATAAATGGATCTAGCTATGAATCATTTTTATAATAATATCAGTACTAAATATCTTAAATTTATAAGTCAAGCGATTGTCCCAATTATTTCCCATCTAACTAATTTATCTTTTAAGACCGGTATATTCCCAAATACATTCAAAAAATCAATTATTACCCCTGTGTTCAAGAATGGAAATAAAGACAATATAAATAATTATAGACCCATCTCCGTACTCCCAGCTTTATCTAAAATTATAGAAAAAACATTAAATAATAGGCTATTAAAGTATCTTACCAAATTTAACATTCTATCAGAATATCCTCAACCTCCAAAATCACAGATCCTCTCGACAAATGAAATAAATGTTTGGCAACTTTTCCAGGTCTAAAAAAGGCCTTTGACACAGTTTCTCTGCCTATTCTTGAATACAAATTGGAAAAAATAGGAATTAGAGGCACCGAATTAGCACTATTCAAAGACTACCTCTCAAATAGAAAACAGCGCTTCAAATTAGATCAATGTTACAGCGATGACATTGGAGTTTCATGTGGAGTTCCCCAGGGAAGCGTTTTTGGACCTACACTTTTTCTCATTTATATAAAAGATCTCTGTAATACTAATATTAAAAACGCAAAAATATTCTCGTATGCCGATGATACTGCCATTGTTTTCACTGATTCAAACTGGTACGATGTTAAAGCCCGTGCGGAAAAGGGACTAGCAATGGTAAGTGAGTGGTTTGATGATAACCTTCTTACCCTCAATACTTCTAAGACCAATTATGTATGCTTTTCTATCAAAAATAATATGCAACCTAGTCTAGACTTTAATATTAAAATATATTCTTGCAGTTATTTAACTAGAAGCATTACGTGTAATTGCCCATGTATTAGTAAAGTAAATCAAATAAAATACTTGGGAGTTCAAATTAATCAGAGACTTTCTTGGTACCCCCAAATAGACCACATAGCGATGAAAATTAGAAAATTTAACTAGATGTTTAGACTGCTAAGACAAATATTTCCCAGACACACATCTAAAAACTTACTTAATAACGTATATATCGCCTTAGTTCAATCAATTATCTGTTATTGTATCCCGGTATGGGGCGGAACATTTAAAACACGATTTATGGAGGTAGAGAGAGCTCAAAGAGCTCTATTAAAGATTATGTATTACAAGAAGCAGCACTTCCCAACAGATGACCTCTACAAAGTCAGTGGTGTCCTGTCAGTTCGAAAGCTGTATATCTTAAATATGTTATTAAAAAATCATAAAATCTTAACCCATAAGCCTAACTTAAGCACTAGACGAAGGAAGGATAATGTGGTAACAGTTCCCATAACTAAAACCGTATTTGCTAGCACACAATTCTTAAAACGTTCAGCTTATTTATATAATAAAATCAACAACAAATAAAAATAAATACAAAAACTTACCGAGAATGTAAAACTACTATAACTAACTACTTACACAATAAAACTTATATAGAAACGGAAAATCTGTTACAGAAAACAAATTAATCTATTTAACAAAGATTTATTATCTTTGTTAAATAGATTAACTTCCTTAAAATTCACTTGTATAGCACTAAAATATTCATTTACTCTCAAACACTTATGAAAACAAACAACCACACATACACGCACCACACACACACACACACACACACACACACACACACACACACA
>NJDC01001818.1:149619-165904 GCA_002245475.1 Calephelis virginiensis | reverse complement strand
AGATGATGTTATAATCAAGTTAGTTACTTAATAGTTTATAAGAACAATAATTGTATGGAAGAGCGTAGCTTCCTGGCACAGGCATGTTTTTGCCTAAAAGGATGCTGCAGCAACTTAATTTGCACTATGTAACCAGAATTACAGTAAATAAATGATTTTTGATTGTTTTTATTTTTTTGACTCTTCCTGACATCTATTGGCGAATAATAATACTATTTGTTGTGAGCAATAAAGTTGTTCTAGCAGATGGCGTTGTTAAGTGACACGAAGTCAATGAGTGTTTTCTAAGAAATTTTATATTATGGGTCGTAATTAATTATAATTTCCAAAAAACACATTTTATAAATACATAAAAAACTTCAGCTGTTTATCTCAATCCTGCCAAATCTCTTATTGCCTTATTTCTATTTATTTCTTTAGCTTTTTGCATAGGCATCAGCATAATTTGGTAATAGCAAAATTGAATTCATTTTAAAGCTATTATAATTTTTCCCGTAGTTTTAAATATTTAAGCATACAAGGGTCATAGGGACACAGAAAGCGACTTTGTTTTGTACTATGTAGTGTTAATTATAGTGATTATAAAATTCGAATTTTGAATAACCCCTGAACAAGGGCCTCTCTGTAATATAACTAAGAACCACGTCGATCACTTCAGCTTTTAAAAAAAATCCGCATCGAAATCGGTGTATTCGTTTAGGAATTATGATTTCACAAACCCATACCAACAAATAAATTTTATAATGCCGTTTATCCGTTCAGGGGTGATAAGTTAAAAGTTCCAATATTAAAATTAAGCTGGTATTGATTAAATAGCTATTTCAAAAACCTACGAATAAAAGCTACGCTGCTAATTTGCAGCGGCTAAGGCTAGTAAATACCTAGCATAATAATAACTATGAGAAAAAAGTATCTTCACGCCTATATCCCTGAAGACGTAGGCAAAGGTACAACCAGGGCCAGGGCCAGGGCGACTAGCCGAAGAACAAAATCCCACAAAATGATAAGTGAGAAGCCTTAACCCGTGTTGGTCCGAGCTCCTTTAAAGTACTCCTCCATCTGCTTTCCTGCCAGGAAAGCAGATGAAAGAGCTCGTAAAAGGCGAGCATTAGCTTAACGTCACTAGCACCGTGACATCCTTCTAGGTAGTAGAGTTTCGCAGCGATTCGCCCGGATTGGTACCACCGCCTACCATATTCCTGCCACGATAACGTCAGTGTTTGCCATTGACGTATTCCAGTTCGTAGGCTAAGTTAGCCGGTAAGCTTACTTTTGTTCGAGGCCTAACATCCCGGCTTCAGGTTGGCAACGCACCATTAAAACTCTTTGTGTCTCTAGGTGGCGTGAATTTCTTACCATCAGGTAATCCGTCTGCTTGCTTGCCTTCCAATATCATTAAAATAAGTGGGCATATATATTTAATCCTGGCAACGTTGTTTTAATTACAAAAATGTATAATGAAAAAAAAACATTTTTTTTACTACTACGATATGACAGTATTCAAATCAGAATCAGAAAAATCTTTATTCACTTGAACCATACAAGTGGTATTTGTGCGCGTCGACATTTTTATAAACTACCACTGGATCGGAACGCAGCCACACACTGAGAAGATCCGGCGAAACAAACTCAGCAGGCTTGTCTTTTTTCAATAATAATTGTTAAAATATAAACTAGATTAAAAATATAAATTACAATCTTACTTTAATTTAAATACAACAAATCACATTACAAATTGCAATGGGAGATTGAGACCTCTATCCCTAAGCATGGTCATCTTCCATATAATAGCCTTTTTGACATAATTTTGCTTTTATACATTTTCTCAAAATAAAGGTTTTTTTTTAATTACGTAATCAACAGGTTGTTCATTGAAACGCACAATAGTGATACCATTGCACCTCGATATCGATATTCCATTAGCGCCCCTCTCTGACCCCTCGCTGAACACCCGGCCAATGAAACCTTTTATTAGAAATCCAATGGGTTTTAGTGTCTTACGATACCTTTTATTTTATAAATGAAAAAACAGGAAGCTCTTTACGGTATGTGGCAATACTAAGTTGTAGCAATACAATTTTCCCCGTGTTGATCCGGACTCTTTTGGAATAGGTTCTTTTGGACAGAAAGGCAGTTACCTTTCTGTCAGGCAACTCGTAAAATAAGAGAATAGTCTTACTGTCATTAGCATCGTGACAACTGACTAGGTGACCTTACCTACCTGACTACGTGACCACCGCCTTATTCCTGCCGCCATAACGTCATGACGTGTTCCGGTTCGAAAAGTTAGCTAGCTGGCAAACTTACTTGTGCTCGAGGCACCAAAAAAGATAATGGTGTGCAACGAAACAGTGATGATGCTAACGAACGGTATTCGTTGCAGGAATAAGTAGCTGTGGTAACAATCAAAGCTAGCTGCACGGCACTTTATGACTGATAATAATAATAATAGTAACCTAAATTAAAAGATTCCGACCAATGAGCGACAGGGTTGTCACATCCCAATACTAAAAGTCTATATGTTAAAGAAAAAACGGCTGAACCTATTTGGCTGAAAATTGGTAGGGAGAAGAACCTTAGAACCAGAAGACGGACATAGGATACTTTTAATCTCGTTCGACTGCGAGGAAACTAGTAAAAACAGCATTTTGGTTTTTCCTATTCAAACTAAATGGGTGGAACGAAGTTCGCTGGAGCAGCTAGTATACAATATAGAGACGCCGATGTGAATATGTAAAACGTATATTACCAAGCAAACAAGCAATAGGTACTATTAAAATGTGTTCCATAACTGATCATGAAATAACCAATCCAATAGATGACATTGATAGTATTTCCGTTGAACACTAATTGTACTTATTTCAGGTATACGCTTTCTAGTTTTAATAAAAAAAAGAGGTAAGAAATGGAAAATTTTAGACATGCAAAATTGTTATGTTTTTAACCAGCGTTTTCCGCGGAATAGATTAAAAGTCTGTAAAAATCTCATGTACCAACCAATCGGACAGCACTAAACATAATAAGGTTTATTTAATGGTACCTACAGTTGAAAGAATTAAAATAGTATTGCGTAATACTTTAAATACCGGCGCTAAGCATTTGATAGATTTTTATTCTAGTCAAATTCTTTCAACTGAGGGCCGCCATCTTCGATTAGTGCAAGAAGATATTAAAATACGGTAATCTTGGGCTTTTCTTGCAATTCTGTTCAAATTCGATCAAGTTGTGGGAAGCAGTTTTTTGTTTTACTTACTAATAAGTATAGTAGTACTATTTAAATTATGCACTTCGGCTATATTCGTCAACATCTATATAGAGTTATTACTAAGTTTTAAGCGAAATGATTACATAATTAATCATTTCGCTTAAATTTAGATTAAGTTAGCCAATTTAAAAATAAAAATATAAAGTGTAAAAAGTGTATAGCCGAAACGCATAATTTAAATAGTAGTACTATACAATATTATTTTCATCTACAATAATGATATTCTTTCATTGAAAATATATGTATATAAAAAATTCTCAATCATTTTTTGTTGTGTTAGTTGTTAATGTTAGGAGAAGGGTTATACAAAAATAAAAATCATGGAAATTGTAGGGAAAGTGGGAAAAACTACACTTCAATTCTGTCCACACAAACTATAAGTAGCTGTTAATGTCGAGCCACATGAAGTTCGTCGAGTCAGCTAGTAATAAATAAAAAAGACGGTTTGCACTCCGGGAGTGCCGGCAGAAGTGAAAACTTGAATATTAACGTTGTGCATTTTTGATATTTTGGAATGGTTAGGGAATAATTTTGCACGAATTGCTTTAATTATCAGTATGAAAGTACTATCAATTATGTGGTAGAATACAATATCCCTTTATTGCGCTATCGTACACAAACATGACACCCACGACTAGCCGAATATACTAAGTCCTACAATGTGATAGGTGTCAAGCCTAACACCAACCGGGCACATCTTCAAATCCGAGCAACAGATTTTTTTATTAGAATATTGGAAAAAACACATTTTCTTTTTGTTGCTCGACCCGCGAATCGAACCTGGGTCCTCGTGAAGTTAAGTCCACCACCTAGTCCACAGGTAGGAGGTAGGAGGTGTTGCGTTATATAAGGATTGAGGGTATATACCTCATCAGTCATACACATAGTTCCAACAAAAGGCCACCTCGCACCCGGCCACCCGACAAGCCACGGGTCACGGCTAATGGAATATCGATAGCGGTGTGAAGGCACCGCTTTATTGAGCTTTTAAACGCAAGCTTTAATACCATCACTATCTGAACGTTTTTATCTTGCAAAGGTTTTATAGCGTGGTAATGTGAAAACCCCACCACCAAAAAGACGAATAATCAAGAATGTATTTCAAATTATTGGAGTGTTCTACTATTCTAAGATTTACCCACTCCTGCCGCCATAACGTCAGCGCTTGCCGTTGACGTGTAAGGTAGCCGGTAAACTTCCTTTTGCTCGAGGCCTAACATTCAGGCCTAAGGTTGGCAACGCACTATTACCACATTTGGTGTTTCTAGGCGGCCTGAATTTCTTATCATCGGGATATCCGTCTACTTGTTGGCCTTCCATTATAATAAAAAAAAATTGGAAAATTTTAGGTAGTGTCCGACGGCTTATCAGGTTGTAGTATAAATCTTCTTTTTTGCTTTTGCATTTGCTAGAATTTATAAAAAAGAATAATTGATTCAGATTGGATAAAGTAGGAACTTAAGTTTTATAATTTCAAACCGGACCACAGATAGACAGGGTAAATTTGATCAAATTAAAATCTTTTTTAGTTAATAAACAAATTTTTAACTAAGTTAGGTAATAATAAAAACTATATAAATAAGCATATTTAACATTTGCACACACATCTTAATCTATATATGTAAAAGAAAGTCGGGTTTGTAACAATACTTATAACCCGAGATCTGCTGGACCAATTTTCATGGTGTTTGATTCGTTGAATTTGTCTTCGCCCCGAATAGCAGAAGACACCTTAAAAACAATAAAAACAAAAAAAAAATATGACAGATGAATCAGTCGTGATAGTTGTTTAATCGGTTTCGATTAGGCTGAAAATTGATAGAGAGGTAACTTAGAACCGGGAGAAGGACATGAGGTACATTTTATTCCTTACAGCGACGAAACTAGGAAAAACGACATTTTAATTTTTCCCATACACACTGAACGGGCGGAACGAAGTTCGCCGGGACAGCTAGTAATATTATAAATGCGAAAGTTTATTATTATGTATGTATGGATGTTTGTTACACTTTCACGGTCGAATGGCTGAACGGATTTGTCCGAAATTTGGAACACAGATAGATTGTGACCTGGATTAACATATAGGCTTCTTTTAATCTCGATCGCACAACGAATTTCTGTGAAAACGCAGGTAAAGCCGCAGTCAACAGCCAGTTGTGTAATATGCTGGTAGGAATAAGGGTTTTGTAAAAACTTATAAACACACATATCCTGCAAGTACATAAATAATTTAAATTATATTTTATTTACGTCATTGCTATTGACGTAATGGTAGCAGGAATTGATAAAATAATCGCACCTGACTATTAGTTGCAGAACTCGACCAGCCCTTGTTGGTCCGGGATCCTTTGCAGAATAGAACGACTGCCTTCCTGCCAGGCAGCTTGGAAAAGGCGAGCATTGGCTTACACCGTGACATCGAACAAGGTAGTAAAGTTTGGCAGCGACTCGGCCTGATTGGTACCATCATCTTAACTATTCCTGCCGCTATAACGTCAACGAAGACGGATTACCTCATGGTCAGAAATTCTCGCCGCCTAGAGACACCAAAGTGTGTAATGGTGCGTTGCCAACCTGAGGCCGGGATGTTAGATGTCGAGCAAAATAAGTTTACCGGCTACCTTATCCTCCAAACCGGAACACGTCAACGCCAAGCATTGACGTTATGGCAGTGTCACGGGCAGGCTTTTGTGTGATGGACACAGGCTTAGGTGTCTGTATTTCCGGGTCTGGGTTTTTATTATATTTATTTCTATATGTTATAATAGTTGACTAACAGACTAACACTAATATAATAATAATACTTATAGTCTAAGATCCGGCTGCAGATTTGTGTAGTTATCGAGTACATCCTAAAATCCACATTTTTACTCATATTCATGATTAGGAGAATAAAAATCTTTCACGGTGCCAATCCAAATGTGGCCAATAGTATTTTTAATGAAATTATTGTTACCTGTTGTTGAACTTATATTCCACCGTGCTAGAAATCTGTGTCAATCTTTGTCTCTGTTAATTCAATGTGGTTAAATGCTACTGAACCGAATTTTATTAAGTTCAGCGCGGGAAAAAAATGGTTTGCTGGTATTAGATGGTTTCTTAAAACCAACATGGTTTTTAGGACACTTAACTCCAACGCAAGTGGCGAGTATACTGTGTGATTCTGCAAAGAAATCCTCCAATAATGACGAAGATTACAATATTTGCAACAATTATAGAATAAATAAATCACAAGACATGTTTTTTTAAATATCCGTATACTTGAATGAATTTATTTGAATTTTGAAAAAAATACTTGAATTGATTAAAAATAAATTAATTTATATTTAATAAATGAATGATTACATGATTGAAATACTCGTAGAAAATTATTTCATACAGTACTTGCACTATATCATTTTCCTTTACATAAGCAACCTTTACTCAATATTAATTATTGAATAAAATTAAACAATATTAAGTTTTTGTTGTAACTATAAAATTTGTAGTTTTGAAAGGATGACAATTCTTTTGGCGTATTTGTTTGTTTAGTCGTTCTTGCTGTTGTTTGAACTGGTAACTGAGAATTGAGGACACTAGTCGTACAGCTGGCAATCGCTATCCTTGTTAGACTGATGGTGTTACACGCTAGCTTCCTCTCACTCTTCTCACTTTTAAGTCACTTAAAATATTGCCTTTACTTTGCTTATATATTGACTGTATGTGTATTTGTAAAAAAAACATCATTATTTGTTTCATACAAATGCTGATGTCCTAGGTTTGTCTCATTTTAGAAATAGTGAGAAACTACATGTGCCCAACCAAAAACTCAACATTTACAAAAATAACGTGTATAGCATGTCCATTCGTATATACAACCAAATTTATGATAATCTTAAATCACTTCCATTAAACAGATTTCGAAAAAAGGTATTCAACCTACTTTTAGAGAAATAATATTATAATGTCAAAGATTTTCTTGCAGATAAGAATAAATAATACAGTCATTTTAATATGATTAATATAATTGCAGAATGTTGGGTGCGCAGGATTTTGTTTCGCCGTTTCTTCTCCTGTCTGGCTAGGTTTGGAAACGGTGGTAGTTTACGGTAGATAGGGATAAATTAATTTACATTCTAAAATTGTGTGTATTAATAAATAATCATATAATCTCAAAACAAACAAAAAACAGTGTGTAAATAGTAAATCGTGAATAAATAATTAAAAACATATTAAAATATTTGCACACCACAAGTTGGTAGAATATGTAGGAACGCTTAAATAATTTTGTAACATCTTTGTAACACTCATATTCCGCAAATAAATATATTTTTTTTCTTTTCTTTCTTTCTTTCTATATTTACCATTTTCAACAGCCGGTAACCCTAACTTGCGGCCAGATTCAATTGGGTTACCGTATATCATAAAAATGAGAAAAAATTGTTTTTTTTTATCTATAAAAGATCAACATACGTTATGGATGTCTAAATATATCGAATTTATACCTACTTATACTTGGCTGCGAAGAGGTGCGGCCAAGTGCAACAGCAGCACATTTTTCTAAGTCTTTGTACCTGTTGCCGTGAAGTAAACAATATTTTATTTCAAAACTTGTTGAGTTAAATTTTTCCCGCGAAGTCAATTAACAATAATTTAATTAAAAATAATAATATTTGTAATGGCAATCTGGTAGATTTTTATTCTTCTAATCACGAATATGAGTAAAAATGTGTATATTGTCTGAGGGATTTTATTATAAAAAAATGAAATTGGTTTAAAAGCAAACCAAAATAAAAAGATTATTAAAGTAACAGGCAATCTTAAACAATCCATATCCTATTAATATTATAAATGCGAAAGTTTGTAAGTATGTATGTATGGATGTTTGTTACTCTTTCACGCTCGAATGGCTGAACGGATTTGTCTGAAATTTGGAAGACAGATAGATTGTGACCTGGATTAATATATAGGCTATTTTTAATCCCGATCGCACACCGGGTTTCTGTGAAAACGCGGGCGAAGCTGCAGGTAGCAGCTAGTTTTATATAAATGCGAAGGGTGTAAGTTTGTTTGAATTTTTTTCACGTCGCAACGAAGTGCTGTTACAATGTAATAAAAAAAAATATTCACGTCCACGGATCTTTTTAGCATAGGTACCACAAATCTTAATTAAAAAAAAGAAGATAGTATCTTCACGCCCATATCCCAGAAGTGGTAGGCAGAGGCACAACCAGGGCACCCACGACTAGCCTAAGATACTAAGTCCCACAATGTGATAGGTGGCAAGGCTATCGCCAACCGGGCACATATCCTATTCCGCGCAACATTTTTTTATTAGAAAATTGGAAGAATCCAATTTTCGTTTTGTTGCCCGACCCGGGATTCGAACCCGGGACCTCATGCAGTTAAGTCCAACAACTGAACCGCTAGACCACAGAGGCGATAATTATTTGTGATAATGTAATTATTTGTGGAGATAGTTAGGAAACTGGAGAGTGACATAGACTACTTATTTTCCTGATATCTAAACACGTCTTCTACCCTCGTGGGAGAGCTAGCAACGTCTAGTAATAAATAAATTTGTGATTACTTCAACAGAAACGTATGATCACAAAGTAACTAAAAACAGATTTACAATTTTCCAAACATATAACGACAGACACGGCGATTCCAGTAAATTACCCGGTCAAAGTTTAAATTGAATCTGCCTCGTACATAAAAAGTTGCAGTGCTTAGAATTTGACCTTTAGAAGGAAAGAGCCGTGATTTAGGTACCTTATTTTCTTTATTACTTTTTAGATAAGTTTTTTACTTTCACTTATAAGCAAAGTTTATAACGTAACGGTATTCATGAAGAATTAAAATCATGAGCTGAAATAATGTTCCTGTCATGTTTATACAAAACAAAAATGCCAGAAAATCATATTTTTTTTAGATAATCTCTGATAAAAACTGCATGGGCCCATGGTGGACAGGCATTTGACACTTTAGATTCCATTAGCCATTTAGGCGATTGAATTGAGAAATCTCCTCCCCTCTTTCACACCACCCCTCTCTCACTCTCTCTCTCTCTCTATGTATAAGAGTGTGAATTGAAATGATTATTGGCTACATTACAAATAGGTTTTATCGGGGGCTCATTGAAAATATTTCATTTTAAGGTTATTTGTAATATGTAGTTAGTAGAGTCCGACCGAAACTGATTTTCTAACCGAAACCGAAACTGAAACCGAAAGTTCGGTCGTGCCTTTGGTTTCGGCTGGAAACGAAACTGAAACCAAAACTCACGTGACCTTATATTAATTACCGTCAAATAACCAAATATTGGTGCATTTTCAAAATTTTTGCCGCACGATGATTTCCGAACAGGGCTGCCATCAGGGTCCGTCCGTGTTGCCGCGCGAAACAAAGTTAGGCGAACGCGCTCGACAACTTTCGAAACTGTTTCGGTTTCGGCAAAAGTTTCGGTCAATTTTTGCCGAAAACGAAACTGCCACCGAAACTTGAATTTTTGATCGAAACTGACCGAAACCGAAACCGAAACCGAAAGTTCGGAGGACACTAGTAGTTAGTAGAGTGCTGTACAACAACTTGACCGGGTAGGAATTCACAGGCGGCAGGAATAGCCTTACCTATTCCTGCCGCCATAATGACAGTGCAATGTTCCGGTTTGGTGGGTAGCCTGTAAACTTGCATATTAGTCCTAAAACCCCGTCTATAAAAAAGCAACGCACCTACGTTGTCTATAGGCCACGGATCTCTGAGCATCAGGAAAGTCATGTGCTTGTCCTTTCCAAATTGTATACACATCGGCCAACTGTCACATGCCAACATCCACAATGCTGTTTGTTTATAGAAATGCTGTCATATTACACGGAATTAAAAAAGATTAGCCCTAGTTTAAGGAGAGTTTGTCTTGCTGTTTCTTCTACTGACTGTCTGGTTTTAAAAAAACGGCGGAAGAGTAAACATTTGATCATAATAAAATCTTTTGAAATGAATAATAAATGACAGCATAGTAATAAATTTATTTTTAGTTATTTTTTTATAAAACACAATAATAAAATTACATAATTAAACAGTAGAATTAATTACAGTAGTAGAATATATTGGTACAAATAAGTATTTGTAACAACTTTGAAACACATATTCCGCAAATAAATAAAATCAATTGAAATGAAATTGAATGAAAGACGTCTGCTCTATCTCGCGTTGCGACATTGTATAAACTAGTTGCACAACAAATCCGAAGAAATTCGTTGGAATATAACAAGTAACTCAATGTACAGTTGTAGCAGCATTTTACGTGTATAGTATGCTTAATATAATTAATATACATGTAAATGTTAATGCGATGGTAGGGCGTGTCTTTTAATCTTAGGTGATCTAAACTAGATAATTTCACTAATGTAACCAGTTAAACTACAAAGAAACTATCAACGACTAATCCAGAAAAGCACTGCAACGAAGTCCAGAGACATTTCCAGTCACCATAATGTTAGTGTTCGCTATTTTCATATTTCGCTATTTAATTTTGAGGGTAGGTAGAGTATTTGGTAAGCTCACATTACAAAATTTATATTTTTCATAATCGGCACTTGATGCACACTGCAGCACACAAGGGATTTTTATAAATAAACCTTGCATTTTTCCCACAATTTACTTTGTTTATCACTATATGTTATACTTGAGCCAGTCGAATTCACCCTTTATAGCATCGCCAGGGCTTTAGAACTATAGATAAATAAATTGGTGTAGTGTGGAAAAGTATAACCGTTATCTTATAAAAGTGTTCTTGGACGAGAGGCTTAACATTCCAGCCTCAGATATCATCATTTGTAGTGTCTATGATAGAAATTTACCATCAGGAAAATCATATGTTTATCATTGTACAAAAAAAAATAAAAAAAAACAATCAACCAACACGCTCAACAAACACAATTAAACACAATCAACAACATTCAATCAACGAACAATTAATCAGGAACGCATTTTCATTATTAAATGGAATTCGTTGGGCTTGGCTGGCTTCTATCAATCTTGTAGACCTAGCACTTTCACTACATAGATATCACAGTATCTTCACGCCCATATCTCCGAAGACGTAGGTAGAGTGATAACCAGGCCACCCACGACTAGCCGAAGACACTTAGTCCCAGAATGTGATAAATGACAAGCCTATCGATTTTTTTATTAGAAAATTTAAAAACACATTTTCTTTTTATTGTTGCCCGACCCAGAAACCGAACCCGGGACCTCAAGAAGTCAAGTCCGACGCCAGACCAGCCGAAAACAGTCAATGTTTTTTAAATATAGTATTCATTTAGCTATTTTTATACAAAAAACTCTTGGTCATAGCGCAAAAATACATGGAACCATTTTGATAATTATTTTTAACCCCTAACGGAAAAAAATTGCTGTTATAAATTTGACGTGTGTAATGCGCAACACAACTTTTAAAAAAAAGAAAAAAAGGGAAGCTGAGAACAAGATACAATATGTACTTACATAATTAGGATTCTATCCATATTTTACTCTTGTAGTCTATAAATCCACGCGAGACAAGTTTATGAACAAAGGATTGAGGTTCAACACATATATACAATTGTATTTCAATTGCCAAATATACGTGATCAGGTTAGCAAGTCGTATTCCACGGGTTATTTATTATCCGAGCTGAATGATTTATATCCCACAACGAAAAAGGTAATATAAATCATTGCAATATAGCCGCCTCGTTAGTTAAGGGTTTAGGCTATACATCTGAATCCGATGATCATCAGTAAGCGTCAGGAATGATTGCCGAAAGGGATAGATATTTTTGTAGTGGACGTTGATATCTGGATTTAGGTGTTTGATGAAATTATTACGGGATTCGCATGATTAGTAACCGTATCCGTTATTCGTTTCGCCACTATGAGTACTACGGTATATTAGCATTATATAAATAAAAATCATGATCAGTGAATATAATATAAATATAATATAATTTTTTACCTCACATTCGTATCGTCATAGAGTCAAAGCTTACCATTGTTATTTTCCGAGCTAGAGGTTAGCATGACCGGTCAATTACTTAGGTCTTAAGATCCCATGAGATAACAACGGGCTATTGTTTTACCAGTAATTGTATATTTTAGTACAATTTAGTGAGTGGTTTGCAGCTTTATGGATATATCAAAGGCTTTTGACAGTGTTGACCATCAAATTATGCTGAAAAAATTTTACTCATGTGGTATAAGTGGTAACGCCTTAAAACTTATTGAGGATTATCTCAGCAATCGTAATCAAATAAGAATTATTAATCAGTTTTGTCCGAAAATAAACAAATGTACAAATCAACGCCATTGAAAATAGTAGGTAATGTACCGCAGGGAAGTATTTTAGGGCCACCTTTATTCCTGATTTACATAAATGATCTACCAGATGTTACAAACTATCCAATGATATTATTAGCAGATATATAGTATGGTAATTTTTAATGTCTGTACGGATGATGTTAACGTTATTGAAAATAATATTAATAGATCTTTAGAATTAGTAATAATGCAATGGATTCAGCGAACTAATTTAAAAATGAATTTTGATAAGACTAAAATTATGAATTTTAACGTACTACAAAATAAAAAAGTAAACCTGAAATTGGACATTAAGTATAATACATTACAAATCGAATATAAACAGTATAATATTTTTAGGATTAACATAAGAATGTAATTTGTCATGGAACATGAGTATTGACTTATTGAGTAAAAAAAATAATCAGTTTTTGTTTGCGCTTCGTTTATCGAGAAAAATAGTAAACAAAAGGGTGATATTTACTATAATGGTTTTGTTTCATCGATAATTCGCTTTGGCATAGTTTTTGGGGCAATTCAGTAAATAAATATATTTTGTTTAGATCTCAGAAGAAATGCATTACTTCTGTTTTTGGTCTCAGTCAATCAAATAGTTGCAAACATGTTTTCCAAAAGCATGGTATCTTAACAGTGCCTTCATTATATATATGAAGTTGTAACATTTGTAAAGAGAAATGTAGAGAAAAGTTAATAACAAAGTCAAAATACAATACGAAACGCATCAAACAGCTTTTTATGGTAATAATGTGGTCTTGATTATTCAGCGTATTTATTATTATTATATATTTATTTATCTGCCTGCTTCACTACGAATCATTTATAATATTAAAAATTTTAAAATAAATATCAAGAAAATGCTAAAAACCCAAAGCTTTTTATGACTGCATTGAATACTTTAAATGTAAATGGGATTAGTAATTATTGATAATTAAGTATTAGAGTAATGTTTTATAATGTCTATTATTTGTCAATGTGAATTTGTATTAAAATTACTAATGATTACCACAACAACATAATTTAAACTTAATTTAAATTTAACAAGATGTAATAGTGTTTAATTTAAATGGGTGATTTTCCATAATCTTTATTGTTGTACAATGATTTAAAAAAGTTCTGGATTAAACCTACAATGACAAAATTTTATATTTTATTTCTTAAAATTTAAATACTTTTTCCTAAATAATATTTGTACGCCACTAGGCCAGGAGTAGTCGTTCGTTTGTAATGTAATCCTTAAGACTTATAATTGTACCTACTTCTACATATAAATGAATTGAATTGAATTGTGGTACGCGGTGATAAACATTAAAAGTTTTAGAACTTTTGATTCCTTTTGTAATTATGTTTGTTTGTTAAACTCTTAAATTTTATATATGCGTAAAAACATCTATCCCCTAATTTATGCCTTGGGAATACAAAAGTTACAAGTTTTAAAATGCAAAATCAAAATTTATTTAATACTCAAATTACCTTCCAGAAATTACTCAAGTTATCATCAAGACTTATTTGGTACCATATGAGATCATCATTAAGTCAGCGAAAAAAACGGATCTTTTTAGCATAGGTACCACTAATCTTAATTAAAAAAAGGAAGTAAGTATCTTAACGCCCATATCCCAGAAGCGGTAGGCAGAGGCACAACCAAGGCACCCACGACTAGCCGAAGACACTAAGTCCCACAATGTGATAGGTGGCAAGCAACCGGGCACATATCCAATCCCGTGCAACATTTTTTTTATTAGAAAATTGGAAAAATCCCATTTTTCTTTTTGTTGACCGACCCGGGATTCGAACCCGTGACCTCATGCAGTCAAGTTCAACAACTGAACCACTAGACCACAGACATTAGACGTTAAGTATGTCATGAAAATTATTTTTATCTGGATCTAAGAAAAGTAGTACCCTTGCGTTTCGCTTTGCTCTTCTTAGCAGAGGCACTCCCGTGTAAAAGGTATGGCACTACTATTAAATTATGCGCTTCGGCTTGACACTTTTTACTATTCTTACACTTTATACTTTTATTTTTAAATTGGCTGACCTAATCTAAATTAAAGCGAAATTATTAATTATTTAATAACAACTCAATATCGATATCTTTAAAATGCCCTCGGATTTCGGAGCTAGACGAATATAGCCGAAGCGCATAATTTAAATAACATAACACAGTAGTGTGAAGATACGTGAATTTGAAAGAGCACAAGTAAAGTAACAGGCAAGTAGTAGTGAAGGAAGTAAAGATTAAAAATGCAGCTAGGTACGTAAATAATTTCAGTGGTTTTACAATTTCCGAGTAAAACACGAAACATCCATTAAACGAAGCACTTTTTTTCTTATTAAAAAAAATGTGGCATTTTAACTAAAATCAGTCCATGGCTTTGTTGTTAAAATAAAGTTTCGGTTTAAAGAAATTTATTTCATTTGTTCACTTATTAAGTTTATATATTATACTAGCTATTACCAGCGGCTTCGCCCGCGATAAATTGAGATGTAAGCTATCCTATCTCTCAAGTTGGATCGAACTGCACATGGTGTGCGAATTTTATTATAATCGGTTAAGTGGTTTAGGAGTTTATTGATGACAAACATTGTAACACGAGATTTATATAATATATTAGATTACCTCACTCACTTTATATATATTACCTTTGGTAATTGTCTAATAATAAAAACATCCATTTTTTAATGTCAAAATCAATTCAGAAATTTTATTCAAAATTCTCTTTTTCTATTTTACCTCGTGTAAATCATTATTTACTTTTTTATTCCTACTGGAATACGTTACTGACTTTATAGTTTTATCAGCACTTCAGCAATTCCTGTGAAATTTAACTGTATCCAAATTTATAGAAACCTCTAACAAAATATTGTTTTGAAAATTAAGAAACACATTGTCCTTGTAGTCTAACCGTCAGGCGTTGGACATGACTGGTGGAGGTCCTGAGTCAGCTCAATGCCAATGTAATAAAAATTACATTGGCATTCACCTGGGATTGGATAAGTGCCCGGCGTTCTCTAGGCTAACCACCTATTACATTGTGGGACTTCGTGTCTTCGGCTAGTCGTGGGTACCTCCGCCTTACTCTTCGAGGACAAATTTTTAAAAAAACATACATCTAAAAAATCTAGCACAAACATTTTGAGCATTGAATGTTGTCGAAAAAACATTAAAGTTGCAAAGAACACCAACGATGCTAAATTAACTTTCAACGACCGGGATCCTTCAGAGGTAAAGTGGCATTAAGGGTCACTCTGAAATCAAAATTAAATATTGTTTCAGGAGAAAAACAGTTTTTTATTACGTTCAGACTCAACATCAAGCTCATTTTCATTCTCTGTCTCATTGCTGCTCAGAAGTCGCAACAGTTTTGAAGTGGCAGACTGCTGAGAAAGTTGACATATTTTTTCAGAGATTTTTTTTATTTATAATTACATAATACATTATTATTTATGCAAGAATATAAATAATTGGAGAACTACAGCTTCTAGCAAGAATTATTTACCATACAATAAAATATCGCCCATACATACAAGTAATCTCACATTCCTATATTTAGACAACGAAATTAACAAAAATAAGAAAATTGAAATAAATTTATTCATCTAAAATGTATTGGCTATATGGTGCTATTCTGGAAATAATACATTTAAAAAGAAGTTAGTTCACTGAGCACAATCGTTCTGT
>NJDC01001818.1:132058-149389 GCA_002245475.1 Calephelis virginiensis | reverse complement strand
TAATAATTCCAAATTATTAATTATTATTATTATTATTAACTATTATTTGAACTAGGAGTACGATATATACATATAATTATTAAATTATAGTTTATTATCTCCACTGCACAGCATTTAAAAGAGTATGGTATGTGCATTTGTAAATCCAGAGTTTTAAAATTAAGTCTGCATTTGTCTGCAGACCATGGTATCTTGATGAGCTAACTGGAGCCCCATTCATGACTGACCGCTGGTTTAGTACATTTGTGAGCACAGTACTCCATGTATGGGATATCTAACACTAAAACTGACAAAACAAGCAAAGTATTATAATAATATTGTAACCTTGAGGATATAGCAACTAAATGTGATAGTGAAAGAAACATCTAAATATTACATACATACATACATATCTTCACGCCAAGTCCCTTACGGGGTAGGCAGAGAGTATCGAGTGCCAGACCTCACGATCCTGACAAACCTGTCTTGCTTCCTTCACATTCATAACCCTTTTCATACAAACACGCCGATTTCGGAGACTCTTGACACCACCCTCGGATAATATCCGATTGATCTGATCGTGAAATGTCAACCTTGGTCTCCCCGGGTACCTACATCCATCCACATTCGCATTGTACATCTGCTTTATATTGTATATCTAAATATTACGATATTAATATATCAAACAGTATAGACGAACGTGTTCCATAAGGTCGCCCCAGAGGCCGATGATTGGGTGATAAAATTGATGTATTTCAGAACCATTTACTACATTTGAAAAAATACTTATCAAATGTAGTGGTACATAATGAAATACTTTATGTCGGTTTTCGCAGTTTCAGACTAACGACTAACGGAGCGGTTTTAACCTGCGTACGCGGCGGTTGCGGGCCCACAGGTTCTGTAGCAAAAAGTAAGAGCAAATTTCACGCAGCGATTTACCTCCGCAGCGATCGCGGTTGCTTGCGGTTCCTGCGGCAGCGGTCGCCCGCCCGTAGAATCGTACAAGTTTGCGAGCGATGATTGCAACCGCGACGGTTGTGTGACCGCAGAAACTACCGGTCTCGTGAGTTTTCAAATAAAACCGCAGTTCCGTCGCGGGCGCAGGTAAAAAACGCTCCGTGATTTCTTAGGCTTACTGCGCTTATCGCGCGGTATACACACTAAGCGGGATAAGAACGAAACCGAAAAAAGTAACAAGAGTTTTTCTTAACACTTTTTGCTAAAGTAGGTACGAACTTCGTTTCGACCGGGAATACATGATAGACTTCTCATGCCCTTGTTTTGATGTTTGTAATTATTTATTAGCATTTAATGGACAATAAAGTTACTGTACTGGAAGTGTGTGTGTTTGTGTATATCTTCACGCCAATATCAGCGAAGAGGTAGGCAGAAGCACAACCAGGGCACCCACGACTAGCCGAACTATAATTAGCGATACTAAGTCCCACAATGTGATAGGTGGCAAGCCTATCGCTAACCGGGCACGTATCCAATCCTGAGCAACATTTTTTTTATTAGAAAATTGGAAAAACCAAATTTTTGTTTTTGTTGCTCGACCCGGGAATCGAACCCGGGACCTCATGAGGTCAAGTCCAACATCTGGACCGCTAGACCACAGTGAAGAGGTTAGAAGTGTTTTATGAAAATACGAATAAGGAAGCTCTGTGAAGCGTCAACAATGAGTAGTGTAAAATACAAGTTAAAGCAATTCATAAAGCAATGTTGAAGCAAAATTGCTTTATGAATTCAAAACTAAAGCAAGTTTGCTCCAATCTGTCGTGTGCTCGTGACCTTAAACCAAACCACAGTTATATTAATATTCATAGCTAATGTGAGAAGCGACGAATAATTAACGTCTCTACGGTAAACCCTCCGGTAATATGAGATAAGTTACAACAATTTAAGTTGCAACGCTTGGGATAACCGGCGTTATTAGTTGTGGCCAACACTAATAGAGGATTGTGGTTCTTAACACAATTTAAGCACAGTAAAAAATGATGTAATTTGAAGTCGTTTTTACACTGTAAATACGACTTCAAATTCATCATTTTTACACTGTAAAAACGATTTCAAATTCAGAATTGGGTCGTGACTGAACGACAAAATCATTAGTAATAGTAGACACAAAAATCTAAATTTTGACCTGCAGATACAGATTGGCCTTCACTCTTTGGTTTTACAGATGCTGAATATCCTTCAACTTATTTATCTATTTGGTGCAGATCCTCGATTTTCCTGAAAGTAAATCTAGGGGACTTGTCTCATTCCACAACATAAGGCAGTTGAACATACTGAGCAACACTTTGTTTAGATTACTACATAAGGTTCAGCAAGTTATCTATTGGTAACCTCTATTGTCTAATAACAGGGTCTAATTTGCTTTAAAAATTGGAAACTTGATCTGTGGTTTTATTTATCTACCACCGCCATAATTGTTTCAATAGCTGTAATATCAGGGTTTATCAACTCTTGTTCCATGCCACATTTGTAATCGTGGCACTTGTACACTAGCAACTTCCACGATTTAAATATGCGATCGTTATTTTTTACCATCAACAGGCTGCTGGTCTGTTGTCTTTTATCATTTTATCAGCTACATTTACCGGCTTAATAGTGTTAGCTATTATTACCGGCTTAGCCTGCCGTGAGCAAAACATAACAAAACAAAACTTTAGGCCGCTTTCCTGCAGTTTACCTGCTTTGTCAAAGATTTTTTTGTCAAAGACTTTGCACTGCCACGTATGTGATCGTGTTTACTGCGATATATGCACAACTATCGTAATACGTTCATATAACGGTTGTACTTCGTCGTCTAACGAATACAACACCTACCATAAGACAACAACGCTAAAATTCGCTAGCTTATCCCTAAACTCATTGTTTAAAACTTCGAACAGCGCCTCTACCGGTGACTGAGAGAACTAAATTCCAGACAGAAAGCGCTATACGTTTTTATACGCAAGTTATCGCATGTAATAGAAACTCCTCGTAAAACTTAAGGCCAAATAATGGCTTCACAAAACGCAATAATCAATTTAATTTTAGTATGGTCTTAATATAGGCCAAAAGAATTATTACATATCGTGTTTAGAAAACACAAATTATAAACTTGCGTGATTGTTGTTCGTTACTCATGCATAAACCCTAATTTTTGTAATAACTTTTTTACTAATTGTTACATATGTACAAGACTGAACTCCATATGAGGTCTTAGTCAAACCAGGTTAAATATAACTTTAGCCTACTTACGGTCGCGCTCACAGACATCAATTATTTGGTGTTAAATTGCAAGCAACTTGCGCTGTCCTATTCCTGTCGCCGTTATGATAAGGTTATGTTCCGGTAAAGTAGCCGGTAGACTTGCATATATGGCCTAACACTCCAGCCTCTAGACAGTGACGCACCTGCAACATCTATGGTGTCTATAAGCTGCGGTTGTCCCTTACCATCAGAGGCGCCGTGTGTAGGTATTTTGCCATAAAAAACATAATTGTGACTTAAACAAAGAGTAAACGTGTCGTCTCTGAGTAAGGTCGTTAAACTTAAATTTTCATTTCACATTTATGTAGAAGAGGAGACAAATCAGTTAGTGTGATATTAAATAGCCATCACTTCCACCGAGATCCACCAATAGCTACAGATGCTTTGCCGACTATCGAGTACGAGCATACTCTTTTTTTAAGGTTCTTATGTTGTATTAGTTTGAAAATACCATTGTTGATAATTGGTTGAACAAATGTATGCTAAGAGGTAAGAACTATCTTTGCAATCAATAGTAGGGGAGCCCGCGGTGCTAAATCTGTAGTTACTCCAGCGTCACGTTGACCCATTGGACTTTGCTAATTAAATAGTGGAGAATAAAAAAGGTCATCTGAGATTTTATTTTTTAGCGGTGGGTTGAGCGTCTGGAAGATAAAACAGCAATTGTAGTCACTTGATCGTAAGCGAGCTCATCAAACATTAATAGTGTACATGCCTAACGTGTCACCAATGGCGGAAATATGTCAATCAAGTTTAGTGTCTGCAGCTGGATACATTTGGGAGTTTTAGCTTCCGGTAAGTCCAATTCATTCATAGCACTCTATTTTGCGTGTTTTGTCATGCCATAATACGAACAAATTTTTTGGTGGGAAATTGAAAATAATTGTTATTTGGATGTATGTCAATCAGTTAGCGGAATGGACATTGAACTGATATAACTTAGTTTTTGATCGTTTTGGCCCTCCTCTTCTTGTACGTGTTATTCAAATCATAACATTTTGACATGCGCTAATTGGTATACAATAAACCTGATGTACTTTAGTCTGACATATCCGAGAATATTATCACGCCAAAAAAATTAAGAAAGATCTAGAGATTTGATTATATAATTAAGATGTTTAACCATAGTACAAAGTATCACTTATATCGTAATCTAACACGCCTGTCCAGGGACATGATTTTATCTCATACGTTTGGCCTGATTTCTACTTTGAAGATATGAAATCATTATTACGTTCGACATTAAAAATAGTACAGGACCTTGGACTAGATTTGCTAATGTTGAATTAGATTTAACTTATTCGTTTGCCCGCAACTTCGTTACCATTTTCATACAATCTTTCATCTCCTATTATAGTCCTTTCAGGGTAGATTTAAAAATAGCCTTTATTTAAACTTGGATTTTTAGTATTTCGAATTATGCATTTAAAATCTTTATCAATATCGGTTTAGTCTTGAAAGAGCAACAGACAAACATTCTAATTTAATATTAGCATTAATGTTTGAGACGGTTTAACCTTTTAAGTTATAGCTAGCAAGTAGGGAGCTCTTCTGCATCCTTACATAAAAAGAAATAAAATTTATTTAAAAAAAAGAATCTTCACGCCCATATCCCCGAAGAGGTAGGGACAGGCGCAACTAGGGCACCATTTTTTTTAAATATCATGTTATTGATTACGCACATGCAGTTTCTTACTATTTCTGAAATGTGTGGTTCCTGTTGCATATTTCATGTTGTATACTTATTAGCAGAAATAAGCCGACCGTGCAAGTTTATCGATTTCCCTACCCTCCAGAACGGAACTCGACAATGCCAAGCACTGATGTTATGGTGGGAGAAATAGGTAGGGTGGTAGTGATGTATCGGTGCAAGCACTCTTCCATAGTACGAGTAGTGTGTCCACCACTTTCACCACCAAGGTTTTGAAGGTTGCTAAATAACGGTTGGCAGGGATATTTTTAAATTTGCCGAGATCGGGATAAAAAAATATTTTGATTAAAATCAGTCTAGCGATTTATTAGTAATTTTGTGACAGAGTTTCATTTTTGCATATAAAGTAATGTAAGTAATTATATTAATATTCGGATTTGAGAAAATAATGTTGTACGTGTTTGCGGTATTTAAGGGTAATACTGAATACAACGGGGTAATTTCGAATGGAACGTGATCCAAATTTAAACAATGTACCATTACCGTTATCCCCAATACTAACCTATATGGGTGATACTCGTAAATTAATGAAATTCCTAATGTGTCTGACCTTGTAATATGATGAAATAGCAGAACAGTAGTACTATTTAAATTATGAGCTTCGGCTATATTCGTCAAGCTTCGGAAACCTGAATGTTTTTTAAAGATATCTATATAGAGTTGTTATTACACGTAATTAATTATTTCGATTAAGTATAGATTAGGTCAACCAAATTAAAAATAAAAGTATCAAGTGTAAAGCCGAAGCGCATATTTTAAATAGTAGTACTGTAAGTGTTTAAGTTACTTTAATCCTCTTGAATAATTATTTTAATTTTTACAGCAAGAAAAGGGAAAATGGTGGACGGCCTACCCGAGCTAGGGGCTGCATGGTACTCTACTACTAGTAAAAAAACTGGATGACTGACTAACTCAAGACACAACTCAAGTCATTAGATTGAAATTTGGCACATTTAAGGTTGGTTTAAGATTTTTGAAAGTTAAAATCCTATTTTACCCCTGCAAAACATTATTTTACAAGAAAATTGATAAAAGAAGGCGTTACTTACTAGAAGGCGTTACTTTGCGGAAATCCATACTTAAATCTAAATAAAATTATTTAATTTCCATTCCATTCCATTTTCCGCTAAAAAGCAGATTTTTTTAGCAAAAAATTGCAAATTAAATAATTTTATTTAGATTTTTATTTTACAGGGGTAAAATAGGACTAAAGGGGCTAAAATTGATAAGGAGTCCTAATTATCTTTATCTAATTTGATTTCGTTGTAAAATCGTAATCATATTTTTAAAGTTCCATTTAAATAAAATACTATTTTTCATGAATGCCAAACAGTTTAATACAACAAATCAGACAAAGTATATTACGCCTGACAGTCGTTGAAGCTATATTAGACGCCAAAGAGACGTCTCGTATGCAAAGAAGAACGTAAGAATTCAAAGAATGCAGTGATTGAAAGACCTTAGTGGATGAGGGTGCGAAATAAATATCTTTTCAGAATTTTCATCGTAAGCGCTTGGTTTTTAAATTAAAAAAAAAATATTGGTTAGTAAGTAAGTATCTTCACGCCCATATCCTCGAAGAGGTAGGCAGAGGCACAACCAGGGTATCCACGACTAGCCGAAGATACTAAGTCCCACAATGTGATAGGTGGCAAGCCTATCGCCAACCGGGCACATGGCCTATCCCGAGCAACATTTTTTTATTAGAAAATTGGAAAAACCAAATTTTTGTTTTTGTTGCTCGACCCGGGAATCGAACCCGGGACCTCATGAGGCCAAGTCCAACATCTGGACCGCTAGACCACAGTGAAGAGGCTTGTACTTGTACTTAAAAATATTTTATATACAAATATTTTCTGCAAAACACTATTACATTTTTTTTGCTATTGCCAGCTTAACTCTATATGTTAGATCCCATAGGGTTTGTTTTTTATTCATTATAGCAGTGTGTTTTTCTCTCTATTTGTTAGCAATAGAAGCATGAGGCTCATCCAATAAGTACTTTTAATTTTATTGTCATATTCAATTATGTTCAAATATCTTACTAGTATAAACATTCAGACTAACTGTGATATGCAGAGTAAAACTAATATCTTGTGTTTCACAAAAACACTTATTTTTAAAACAAGTGCAATTTATACAGCTAACACGTAGCTTGATTACCCAACGTAAAACAGGACACAAGTAGTACGTTGCTGGCTCTTATATCTTACCTTTATATTTTGTTTTGTCATGTTAAAGGATACTTTTGGTACAAATTTATTAACACTGCTTTAAAAATACATACCATAACTACATTTTGAATAATAACAATAAACAAGGGTATTTTCGAAGAGGTGTCTCTCTACTAGTCTCTTTACTAGGGAGTATTCCTCTGCCTAGAGGCACAACCAGGGTATATCCCACTAGCTGAAGGTACTACATAGACGCTTAACAAGCTTTTATCCAATCCCAGACAACGTTGCTTTATAGGAAAAAATAATTTATGAAATAGACATTTTTTGGAAGGGCTATGGTCAGATTACATAAGAAAAAAATGAGAGAAACATTACGGAGTGATAATGTACTACTTCGTGTTTCCATTTCCGTCATCATCGTATCATCTGAATTATATCACGAATTGGCACCAAAGTATGTATGCCAAATTTCAGTTTAATTAGTAAATTTGAGCGTAACTACTATAATGTGCAATTACAAAACGTGCTCACGCTAACAAACTAATATCCAAACAAGTCGAGTTAATTGTAAGCTTGTAAAAATTGAAAAGTGCAAGAACAGGTTGAATTGTTAGTCTAAAAATGATACAGTTTGACATAATCATAATCATAAATTATTATTTTATGACATAGGACACAATCAGTTCATGCTCATGAAAGTATATTTTTGGGTTAGCGGACACAGTCAGTACAAACTTACGTAATACTTATAATCATAAGCTAACATATTTAACGAATCCACATTTTTGGTCATCTTATCACGTTGGAACGGAAAGACCAATTTTACTATTTTTTAAGTTATTGTCAGAGGAAGGTTCTTATAAAGAAAAAAAACAACATTATTCGTAGTTACGTACGTACGTGTAACGTCTGTCGGTTTAGCTAATTATATATAAAAAGTACTGTAAATCTATAAAACTATTAGAACAATTGTTTTTATTGCATTTACACCATAACTTAAAAATTCTGTTAAAATAGTACTAACTTTAGTAGTAAGTTTTTAGTTAAAGATACAAACACAGCATAAGTTTAGTTAAAGGACACACTTAGTAAAAACTCGTTGACCAACTCTTTTTAAAGAGATGTAAATTATAAAATTATGTGGTCCGTGTCTAGTGGTCTGGCGTCGGATTTGACTTCTTGAGGTTCCAGGTTCTCCGGGTCAGACAACAAGAAATAATAGAAAACGCGTATTATTATATTCTATTAAAAATAATGTTGCCCGGGTTTATTTATTGTTGAGATATGTGTCCAGTTAGCGATAGGCTTCCCAGCTATCACGCGGTTGGACTTATCGTCTATTCGTGTGTAACGGCTAGTCGCGTGTGTCCTGGCCTACCACTTTGGGTATATCGCCATGAAGATAATTTTTTTAATTATAAAATCTGAACTTACCTCTGAGCGTAATATTCGAAGAATGCCACCAGTATCTCGATAGACCTAGTCATTGCGGCCCACATTTCGTGCGATTTGCATTTTGAAGGTAAAGTCGGCAATCTTGACGGACCGTCAGACATTAGGTTCACATATCACACACTAATATAACAAGTACAGTTTTATACAGCTTAAATATGTTATAATACGATGCTTGATTAGTCTACTAAAAAAAGGATGAAAAAAGGGACATAATAAATACAAAGGTCACAGCGTTATATTTTTTATCCCCAAAGGACACAAGTAGTATAAAATTTTAACATGATATAATTTTTTTGATAATTGTATAAAGTTATTTTTTTTTCTTATAGGACATAAGTAGTACAGAATTTTAACACGATGTATATTTTTGAGATTTATGTAAAATGGAATGTCATATTCAAAAACATTTATGTAGCATTTTTTATTTTATTTTAAGAAAGGATACAAGTTATATAATTAAATTAGACGTTTGCTACTGGTGTTTTAGACAAACGTGGCCAATGGACACATGATAGATGTTATTTGTGGTCACTATATTTTTTCAAGTATTTTTGCTTCTAAGGCATTTTTATGTGTTTTTTTATGGTTGAGGAAGAAAAACAAGGATTCGATTTTCCAACACATCTAAATATGTAAGGTTATTAGGTACATAATATAGCCGAAATGTATGTAAGTGCATAACTACCGAACAACTGTGCTGATTTGGATAATTTTGGGTTTTATTTATTTAAGGAAGCCCAGGGAAGGTTTACATATAAGAAAGTGGGCAAATCGCGAGGAAACTAGGAAAAATAAAAATTCATTTTTTTCTAAACATGTTGAATGGGCGGGACGAGGTTCGCTGGGCTAGCTGATAGTATAAATTTACTGGGTACATTTCTTAAGTGGAAGATTACAATAGCAAGCTTTTATGTACGTCTAAGAGCTTGAACAAGTAGACGTTTTATGGTAAAAAGTAATCATCATTTAGACACCATAGATTTAACTGCCTTAGATTTTGTGTGCGGGTACCGGGTACCCTCTAGCACGGACTATGATATTAGTGAGCAATGACGTTATGGTACCAATTTGGGCGACCGGCTGCATTACTAGCAATTTTGACTGCATGCATGAAGTACTGACTGATGTTGTGACAGGAATAAATGAGGCTGTTAATCCAGGATAGTTTATCTGCTTGTCTGTCTGTTGCTCTTTTACGGCTAAACTACTAAACCGATTTTGATGAAATTTGATATCCAAATAACTTAAGACGTACTCGTAAGTTCAAATATAGGCTATTTTGTTTTCAACCTCTCAAGTCAACCCTCTAATAGGGGTTGAAAATTTGTATGAAAACCTCAACTATTTGACGGTGACGAAGTCGCGGGCAAACAGCTAGTTATCCAATAAATCTTAAAATTAAAAAGAGTAAACGAATTTGTATCATACCTCTACCACTTTCTGTAATGTGCCGGAGTTAGAGAACTTATATACTATTTTACGTGTAATGCCTAGGGCGTAACTAGCTATGCCCTAAGTTAAAAGTTTTAACTTCCTTTTACATCTATCACCATAAGGTGCCAAGAATTCAAAACATAAATCTTGTATTGAAATATATAAGTGTAAAAGTAATGTAATTTTAGGTACTTTATATTTTTTGTTATTAACAATTCATTTTTTAAATAAAATCAAAATCAAAAACATAAGTGTGAATAAAAAATTTAATCATAACTGTACTTTACTAGTCTGTGGACATAATAAATTTTCAAAAAAAAGAATGATTTGTTTTTTTTCTAAATTATAAATACGAGCTTTAACGAAATTAACAAAAACTTTTGCATAATTGAAATAAACAGTTTAACCCTTTTGTGCGGGTGTAGAAAATACTACATTTTGTACAACTTGTGTCCTTCCTTCCCGTGCGTTTACACACCAACCTACGCAGTACTATACCGTACGCTTACCAGGTAAATGACCTATATCGAAAAAAAAACAAAATTTCACAACCGCGTCCTTTTTTCAAATTTTGACAACTACAATTTACTATTTCTAAAGACCTTAGAATTTAACAATTTCTTAAGACACAGGATGCGTATATTACTACCGGCCGGTTTTCACAGACTGGCTAAAATATAGAGGGGCGCATGCTCTAAACAGATTGTGGTGCTGAACCAGGACAAAAGACCCCTGGTTGTTGCTCATATAAAGCTAGCTTTGTGCTTTATCTCTTAGCACTGAGGTCAAAGATAACTGGGTGAGTCGGAATAAAGAAGGAATCCACAGGTTTCGCCGCCGCTTTGTTATCAATATTTGGGTTATAAAAACAATTGAAGTGCGAGGGATCGGTAAACATATGCTTATGAAAAACAATCCCTGAAAAATTAATTTTGTAGTCTCGTTTATTGCAATATAAAATATACTCTTATTATGTTAATTTCAATCTTATAAGTATATTATAAAAATCTTATATGTTTGGTTTTATGGTTATTTTGTTGATTGATACTGAAATATATCTAAAACTATATTAATATGCCTATGTAGTGCAGGAGACAAAATAGCGTCTGCTGGGTCAGCTCGTATAGAAACACAAAGTTTTTCCAATACAAATGCTTATTTAAACACAATTCAAAAACTGTAAAAGATTTTATTGTTCACATACGGTCAATGTTAATAATGTATCTTTAAAGATGGATTTCAAACAATCTCGATAGCTGCGTATCCGCCTGCCTATCCTATACCTAATTGTCATATTTATACTGTCCACAGATATGTTATTGGCAAGCGAAAACATAAATATGCATCAAAATATCAATCTTGGACAGGAAGTTTTGGATTAGGATTGATTATTAATATTGGCTGATAGTAATCAAATTTTAAGTTTTCGCTGTATTCTTTCACAAGACAAAATACTATGCCTCGGGAAACGTTGATTCATATTTCAGACCACTTAGAAATTATGACCTATCCTTCTAAAAAAGAACCATCGAAATAAGATGGCTATTGGCCGAGTAATCGCACACCAATAATGTACAAAAAACACATACAGCCGAATTCAGAATTTCCTCCTTTTTGGGATTCGGTTAAAATGTCACAAGTTGACAGAAAAATGTTCATATCTTTCGTTTTTATTTCATTTGAAAAAGATAGCATGCATCTAAAATAAAACATTTTTGTGAACAGCAGATAAACCACAATTATGTCATTACTAGCTGCTACCTGCGGCTTCGCCCGCGTTTTTACAGAAACCCGGTGTGCGATCGGGATTAAAAGTAGCCTATATGTTAATCCAGGTTACAATCTATCTGTCTTCCAAATTTCAGACAAATCCGTTCAGCCATTCGAGCGTGAAAGAGTAACAAACATCCATACATACATACTTACAAACTTTCGCATTTATAATATTAATAGGATTACGTAAGGTTTATTTTATTTAAGAAGACAATGATCAAACACTTTGCGCCCCTGATGGTAACAGACTACCTTGGTCTGAAGACACCTCGATGTTATAGGTTCGTCGAGGTCTTTTATGTAAGTATACTGGCTGCACTACCTTCCGGATCGGAACATGACATTCTCATTATGGCGGCATGTACAGATTATGCGAATCTCGACCCGAACAAATAAGTGCACAGGCACTTTACCGCCAGTGGTCATGTTGGTTTTATGATGTAACTAGCCAACATTGACAGCTTCAAACAGTTCGTGTCCGTTGCTATCAATGATTTTCTGATGCTTTCCAGACAGTGCTATAGCTGTTTTGTGTTTCCATAAATGCTTTCCAGATGGCAGCTCGTAAGTGCCGAGTATAGATTGAATGGCTCATCACCGACAAGATAATTGGTGATAGTGTATTGTACATCAATTTACTTGGATAGGGAACTACCACTTTACCTAATCATGACACCATAACAAAAGTACCATGTTCCAGTTGGAAGGTAGGCCAAACTTGTATAATGGACTTTAAACCACGTGTACAGGATGGCGACGCTCCTATATAATCATCCGTCTTATTAATATACTAGCAGTTTCTTGTAACTTGGCTTGTACTGCACCGATTTTGATGAAACAAAGTATGTCACTCAGGGATAATGTAGCATTCTAAAGGTGAAAGTTTTTTTTTTAAATCGGTCCAGTAGTTTCGGAGCCTATTCATTTCAAACAAACAAACAAACAAAACATCAAACCTTTCCTCTTTATAATATTATTAGTATAGATACAGACAGACAAAGTGAGGGGAAAATAAAGTTTATATTATAGTCTGTATCACATTGTAATGAACTGAAATACCGGTTGAACTTTGGTTGTCTTTACTCAGTTTTTTTATTAAGAAGACAACAAGTATATGTATATACCTACATATAAGAAGAGACGTATAATAGGTATATTATATAACTAAACTAGGAAAAACAACATTTTATTTTTTCTCTTACAAACTGAAAGGGTGGAATGTTGTAAGTTTGCTGAAACAGCTAGCTTTAAAGTAAACATGTTGTATAATTTTAATAACAACATAACTTAATTTGAGATATGATAAAAAATAATATAAGTTTTAGAATATTTGATGTTTGCATAAATATGGTGGAATCTATTGGAACTTGTGCATTGCTTGTATATCAAGTAATTAACCTTATTTTGCAAACAAATCATAATTTATAAATTTTATCAAAACCAATTACAGTAGTACTATTTAAAATATGCGCTTCGGCTATATTCGTCAAGCTTCGGAAATCCGAAATTTTCAAATATCTATATAGAGTTGTTGTTACACATAATTAATCATTTCGCTTAAATTTAGATTAGGTCAGCCAATTTTAAAATAAAAGTATAGAGTGTAAAAAAATGTATAAAACCGAAGCGTATAATTTAAATAGTAGTACTGTGGATTTACAATATTTCTGTTCAGTTGAGCTAGAATAACTTTCAGGAAATTTTAAAATAAATCAAACTTTTACCAAATCACCACTTTGCACGAAACTTATCTCACCAAGAGCCAAGCTTGGAAAGTATTATATGTGACTTTATGGAGTTTTGACTTTCCAAGAGTTAGAACAAAAGTAAAAAGATATTTCAGCATTCGATTATTCATAACTAACGGTTGCAGTTAAAAAAATTGCTTTATCATTTATTAGTATCGTCTCTGTAATCTAGCGGTTAAGGTGTTGCATTTGAGTTCTTGAGATCTCGGGTCGGGCAACAAAGAGAAAATGTAGTTTCTTCCAATTTTCTAGTAAAGAAAATGTTGCTCGAGATTCGAAATTTGCCCGGTTAGCGATAGGCTTGCCACCTATCACGTTCTGGGACTTAGTGTATTCGGCTAGTCGTGGATTACTTCTTGTGCCTCTGCCTACCTCGTCAGGGATATGGGCGTGAAGATACTTTTTTGTATCTATACATTTAAGTATTTTTATATAAGTATTGTCACCCACGACTGGTCACCACAAGACGAAGTACATTTTGTCCCACAATGTGATAGGTGTCAAACTATCACCAAGTGCCAACTGAATACTAAGCCGAAATATAACGATGTTATTATTATTCGAAAATTGAAAATTATATTTTCAGCATGCCCAATCTGGATATCGCTTATGAGATCTCGCTTCATGCAGTCGACACTAACATCGGACCCTTAGACCAGAGAGGCCATAAAATTACTTTAAATGGGATTTAAACATAAAATAAGTTAACATTTCGCTTTATTACCTTATCTATATATTAATACCTGATGCCAAAACTATGGCACTGCCAAAACAGTACAAATGTTTCTTTCTTTAAAAATATGATTCTGTGGATACGAAACTTCCGCACAGTAAGATTGTTTTTATTTCTCGTGTCTGCAGCATGAACATACATTTTTTTTAAAACAAATTTATATTTTTATGGACCTATAACAAGTTTTCAATTCGCTTCAATATCTATATATTAATACGAGATGCTAAAACTTTGGACCCCTTTTTATAAAAATTGCGCAGACGCAGGAGCATAAAATTTGGCACACTAATAGTTTATATGTAAGAGAAGTGCAGAACGCTAAAATTTTTCAATAATAATGCTTATAAAGTACATTAAATCAATAAATAAAACATTACCCACACTGCAATGCATTTTACACACACACAAATAAATGTATTTATGATAAAGATAAAAGATCACAAATGGTGCACTAAAAATTTTGGAAATAAAGTAGTTGTAATAAATAAATGGCCAGTTATATAATTAACTTCTTTATATTTGCATTTATTGCTTTGTTACATTATAATTAATAAATGGCCAGTTATATAATTAACTTCTTTATATTTACATTTATTGCTTTGTTACATTATAATTAATAAATGGCCAGTTATTTAATTAACTTCTTTACATTTACATTCATCGCTTCATTATATTATAATTGATAAGTGACCAGTTATTTAATAAAATTCATTATATTTACATTTAAGATCACCCTAATCATGACGTAACTAAAGCATTTAACTTTTAATTAACATTTCTGCCTTTGTAAAAAAAACTGAAGGAATTCATTCAGCAAACTATTACACGGTTCACTCACTTTCTTAATGGAAATTTTCATCTAGAAATGAGCATCGAGGAAAACCTAGATCTTAAACGAATAATAATGAGTTGAAGAAATTACCATAGTAGTGGATGACAGTCTACAGCTTAGGTATTTTTAAACTGCTATCTTCCCAGTTGTTTTAAGCGCCATAGATCGGCATTTAAGCACAGTAATATCAAAGACAATATTATATTTACTAATCTCTGGTAATATTAATCACTACATATTATTAAACAAAGTCGCGTTCTCTGTCCGTATGTCCCTTTGTATGCTTAAATCTTCTGATTTTGATGCGGTTTTTTAATAGATTAAGTGTTTAAAGAGGAAGATTTATATCTATATTTTATACCCGTGCGAAGCCGGGCGGGCCGCTAGTTAATCATAAATCATTTATTTACTTTCCCCGTGTTGGTCCGGGCTCCTTTTGCAGAATAGGCTATCTGCCTTCCTGCCAGATAGCTCGTAAAAGGCGAGCACAGGCTTACCGTCCTTAACACAGTGATATCTGACTAGGTGGTAGAGTTTTGCAGCAATTCGACCGGATTGTTGCCGCCATAACGTTAGTGCTTGTCAATGACGTGTTCCTGTTCGAAGGTAGCCGAGAAACTTACTTTTGTTCGAGTCCTAACATCCCGGCCTAGGGTTGGCAACGCACCATTACCTTATTGGTGTCTCTAGGCGGCGTGAATTTGTTACCATCAGGAAGTCCATCTATTTTATAAGGTCTTAATAATTAATAATGGAATAAAGTCGAATTGTTCCGCCAGTTACACGGTATGTAACTATTTTAGTACAAACTTGTTGTTGTTGTTGTTTAGTACGAATATTAAATATAGTAGTCTAACTCGACCCTGTTGAATTAAATACCTACAGCCGTGCAGTGCATGAACACGCGATAGGGTTATGTGCTTTCAACGTTATTATTTATTTTTATTATTTTTTTTCTGATGAGTGATCGAAAATATTGTATTTCTTAAAACAAACAAAAATTGTTAATGAATGAAATGTTTAGTAAAAAAATTGTGATTTTAGGTTCCAAAGTTCATAATAATCCAAACGTAAGCCTCGTTCGCACCAGGCTAGTATTTTAATCGCACACACACACACACACACACACACAAACACACACACACGTATACATTTTCTCGCTCATACTATCACATTTTATTTATTTACATTTTGTATAAAATTTAACCCGGTGTGCACCTAGCTTAAGCTTAAAATAAATTTGTACAATGGAAGAGCGGTGTCGCCTAACACAAGTACCTCGTACTTAAAAGGTGACTCCATCAACTACCCACATTTTATTGTAAATTAGTACTGAAATAAATATTTTTGATTTTTTAATTTTTGATAATCGAGTAGCGAGTAATTTAGTAGCTAAAATATTGGCTACTGCCCAAAAACTGTTCGCACTTGTGCGAGTACAGCTTACAAGTTTTAGTGTTTTACAAGATGAACAGCTTATAATGCAATCATGTAAATAAACTGATGCTAATCGCAACGGCTATTTTAGAAGAGGCGGATGAGGAAGTTTGTGCATTTAATAAAAAGGAACTATGGATAAGAAAATAAATAAATATCATAATAATAAATAATCGTATGCTACTGAAATAATGTTTTAATTTTCAATTTTAAAGTATCTTCACGCCCGTATCCCCTGAGAGATAGGCAGAGGCACAACCAGGGCACCCATGACTAGCCGATGACACTAAGTCCCACAATGTAATAGGTGGCAAGCCTGTCACCAACCGGGCACATATCCAATCCCGAGCAACTCATGCAGTCAAGTACAACAACTGAACCACTAGACCACATAGGCGATCACCTATTTATGTAGAGGCAATTATTACTACTTATTTATTAAAGTGCTTTCATTGCTGCATCAGATTTATTCAGGTTTTCTTAAATGCCGATGGTCATCTGATTTGTAGGTATCTTTTTTAGGGTTTGGTATCTCAAAAGCAACAAAACGAAAGCCTTATAATATCACTTTGTTGCCTGTTTGTTCGTCTGTCTATGAAGACCCTGTTTCTCAGGAACGCGTGAGATATCATGCTGAAATTCATATCAAATATTCAGGTCTACTTTTTATTATTATGATCGATTCTAATTTCGTTTGTATTTTAATGTTGACAAATTTAGTATTGGATTTTATGTTTAATAACTGTTCAATTTTATTTTAAACTAGCTGTCCCGGCGAACTTCGTCCC